>CM069448.1:5226131-5332648 GCA_035610835.1 Ophiura sarsii | reverse complement strand
ATATAATGTATTCAACAGGAACGCCGTTATAATTCCTTCTCAAATCGATCAATCTTGTTTGTCATGTTGACTTCTTGGATATAATTTCTCAAAGGGAGGATATTATATCATTGTATCTGCACGTGATATCTCGAGGGGAGGTTATAATACACATGTAAATGACATTGCGGTCGTCGGCACAGTTATGAGTGAAAGGTATACAGGGTGACCAAAAAAAATGTTAACACTACGGACACATAAGATATCTTAAAAGGACAGGAACACACGGGTCTAATCTTGATGTATTATGAAAGCTGAGTATAAGCTTTCATTTGCATTTAATTGCGTTCCAATTGGTTATTTAGAACGGGAGATATGCTTCAGCAAACACGAGGAAGCAAAATCGGCTTGGTCCAATCCTCTCAGTATGAAA
The DNA here is from genome assembly GCA_035610835.1 of Ophiura sarsii. Lineage (NCBI taxonomy): Eukaryota > Metazoa > Echinodermata > Ophiuroidea > Amphilepidida > Ophiuridae > Ophiura > Ophiura sarsii. The sequence continues at coordinate 5,332,236 of CM069448.1, read as the reverse complement.
GTAAGGGGGCACAGCACTAAATATACCGCCCATTGGATTACATGTAAATTAGGGCTAAAAGAGTCGCTATTTTGGGCCCTTAGTAACCATTTTTGGAACGTCTCGAATGCTTTATTCTAATAAACAAACATTCAAATTTCATAAAATCGTCAAGAAGTGTTACACCTTCCAATTCGATTTTACGATACGATCATTTAAACAGCGCCACCCCTATTTTCAGCCCGGACGCTGGCCTTCTAACCGCCTCCGATCACGTATGTTCATACACGTGATAAATTTTCAATACAATCGAAAATCAATATTTTGCAATATCCTGATCAAAGTACAAGAGATTATCTTTCATTTTAATTATGAAACGCTATCCTCACGCCAAACTGATTCCCAAAGGACCCCATTAATCACAAAATCGTTTTTTGTTTTTGCCGGAACTTACTACCATTACACAAAACGAGGAGTGATTTAGTGCTGTGCGCCCGTAATAGTCGAGCGGCGGCTCCCATAGACACTGTACTTAAGCGTGGCACCCCCTCTTGCTCACGATGTAAACGTAACCAAAACAAGTTCAATGAATTTTATAATTATTATCAGGAATCGCTAGGGGTGTGAGATTTGTTGTAGTGTCATATTTTCCAAGAAATGATCATTCTAAGCAGGTTATTTTTAAAAATAAATTCGCTGAATATAGTACATTGCTATAATATGTCATCGATCCATTGACTAGGGAAAAATCAATGTATTTTCACAGTGGCGTTGCCATCCACAATTAACGTCACTAACCTTAGCTGTACACAAAATTCCTTTTTAGTTTGCGTCTAATGTATTTTGTATAGGCCAATGTTAAAATGTTTCAATAAACAACATTAAAAGTCCACAATCTAGCTGAAATAATTATCGTACATAATATACATATATACGCTTTATTTGAGACTATTCATATATTTTTAAGACCTTTAGATAAAAAGATATGTGGAGAGGTTCTTCCTCGTATTTTCATTTAATCACACTCCCTCCTAATGTGCCGATTAGTTATTCGTGAAAGAGAAAAGCTACAGAAAATAAGATTACTACTGTATCAGAATACTACCTGTACCAGCTGTTATTAAATGGGTACATTGATATCACAATATATATCACAATGAATATCACAATGATACAATGATCATAATGGTACAGGGTGATCATGAGACTAACGTGCACATCTCTTAAAAGGACACGACGCAGACCGTCTTCTATGGTACTACTGGCGCCGGTGTAGGCCTATTAATATACTCAACGGTTGATCAAGACGAACTAAAGAGGTAAATCGAATACATATGTCATATCAATCTAGGATTGAGGCCAGTATAATGCAAGCAATTATGAGTAATATTGCATTGCAAGTTAAATCATACGGACTAGCAAGTCATTTTTGTTTTTTATAAAAATCACACAGATAAATCGTTTATGAGAAGAACGAGGGCATAAATAACAAGAACATTTTTATATTTTAGGGACTATATTAAGTATGCAATAATATTAATGTTTAAAAATTAGTATAGGAAAAATGCATATAAATGGGTAGAGATGTACATGTAGGTCTTTTAAGGCCTACATCTTCAAATTTATAAGCATTTGAGAAACTACTTTATTTTATTATTAATTGGCCTTAACACTTTCCACGCGGCAGGTGTCTGCAGACGACATTCCAAAATGTCTCAATCTGTTAAAAGGCCAATTAATAATAAAATAAAGTAGTTTCTCGTCCACTCGTTCCTTTTTTTAAATGAAATTCTTCAATATTGGTGTTTTTTATATCTTCCATAAATTGTTTGTTAAAGCATTTACAAAGCCTGATAGGTTGGTAATATATTTATAGTCAAAGTCAAAGCCTGATAGGTTGGTAATATATTTATAGTCCAATGAGCATCTTAGAGAGCAGGTTTTGTGTGACCCACGCCCCATCTATAACCATGAAATTAAATATATTTGAAAAAGGCATCGTCCTCTTCATGTTATGTTACGCAGCCAATATCAGGCTGGTATTGGTGAATTTGCATTGTCTATTTATTTTTAAAATCCCTCATCCTCCTTTTTTCAAAGGTTAGGACGATAAACTAGTTTTTTGTTTTTATTTGGCCTTATATTTAAATGTTAAAAATAATAGCCATTTAGTATTAGGATACTGATGAAATTATAGGTACATTGTACTTCAATATAGTCATTCATTTGATGTTTATAAAAGTAGGCCAACAATTATGTCATTCGAAATAAAATATTCCAACATGTTTTATTATTGTGTTAATTATTGAACTGTCATCACGACGTATTTCATAACATGTCGAGTATTACAAATTTTACACGTCGAAAATGATGTAGGGGTGAGTTTATATGCTATTTTTTTTGTTTAAAGTCTAAAACACCAACTGTATGAGGAGCTTTGTTGCAAAAGGGCTATGGTGCATTTTTTTTCAAAAATGAGTTTGATAAAGAAATGTATAGGGAAAAATCATATGTTTCAAGGAAACAAAGTCATTTTTTTCAAAGAGACCTACATCTCATTGTAAACAGCCATTGAAATGGTTGTTTTGTTGCAAAAGGGCCTGTATCCAGAATTAAATCGGGATACAGGCCCTTTTGCAACAAAACAACAACTGCAATGGCAGTTTACAATGAGATGTAGGTCTTTTTGAAAAAAATGACTTTATTTCCTTGAAACATAATAATTATATGATTGTGACCTATACATTTCTATATCAAACTTATTTTTTTTAAATGATTAAAATAAATGATTTTTTTTGTGTGGTATTTTTTCTCTATGTACAAACAGATGGAGTTTTGTTGCAAAAGGGCCTACATCCAAATTTTCAAAAAATGTAAACATGATTTAAAAAAAATTGAAAACTAGCACATTTGAAATTTATTTCAATTTAAATTAGTATGTAGTGTACCTCTTTCATAATCCATTCAGTTTTTCAATTGCTCAACTTGAATATTTAGAAACAGTTTTTTGACTTTTTCTCAATAAGAACCAAAGTGGATGCAGGCCCTTTTGCAAAAAACCTCTTCAATGTAAATAAGATTGCAAGGCTGCTATCTACCGTAGATAGCACTGGACATTACCATGCCAACGGCCATTTGTTGCAGTGCATGCCCTAATTTGCCCAGTGGCTTGACTTTTAAAGTAAAAAAAACTATGAAATAGCTCTAAACCAAATTAAGCTAAGTTTAGGTCATTTTTATATTAAAAGGCAAAATTGTTCGCGCCTCCACCCCCTTATTTGCCCACCAATTGTTTTTTTAATGCTGGCGCCGCCATTGGATATGCCCCCCAGTCAGATGGCTATGTCCCCTCCCCTACCCCAAAAAAATTAAAAAAATAAAAAAAAATAAAAAAAAAATAAAAAAAACCTAGTTACGCCACTGTTTACGTGTCTGCTATATACCGTAGACCGCTTGACTATACGTTTATATTATGTAGGGCTAATTGTTTGTTTTATTTAATACAGGCTTTTATGAGACATTCGCCTTCTGAACTTTTACTGAATTAAAACTGAACTGGATTGAACTGAACTATTCCTGGTTAATAGATGTTTCGGAGAAAGAGGAACACATTATTTTAGTAAAGGATCAGGTTAGTTTTACGTGCGTATGATTATGTTATAACAGTTGCTCAAACAAATGCCGATAAAATCATATGTCGTTTCTGATCTTTTTATTTATTTTAATAATATAATGATCAGAATGGTACAGGGTGATCATGAGACTAATGATTGAAGTGACTCACACACTCTCATTTATCTGTGCAATATAATTTATAATATTATATAATTTATATAATTTACCCTTTTGAACATTGTTATGTCATGAATTAATTTGACTGCCTTGTATTATTATTATATCGAGTATTCATTTGAATCATTAGGATTGATATTAGTTAAATAAATAAACGATGTTTTTATATCAAGACGAACATTTAAAGGTAGATGTTCCGATTTTCAACTTGAAGTTTTCTATTCTACATGAAAGGTCATCCTTAAAAACGTTGTGTTCCAAATTTTGAGTTGCATAGCTCTAATGAATCTTATTTTAGACGCACAAGATGCTGTGAACTGTACCCATTGAGTAGTACACAAACTATATCGGTGGTTACCACCATTCGCGGTAATTCGACGTTATTTCATCGATTTCTCCGTAATTATACCGATTTAGGCCGTCAAATTTCAGTATGATGATGAGAAAAATACGAGCTTTCATATGATATGAAAATCTCCGTATGTTTGAAATAATTCTGTGTTACGAAAATGTGATCGGGTCATCTACCTTTAATAGTAGTGTCGTTTTTATTTTAGATTAGGAAGGAGTGTGATTAAAATATGAAAATACCATGACGAACCCCTCCACATATCTTTCTATCAAAAGGTCTTAAAAATATATGTATGGTCTCAAATAAATTGTATGTATATTATATACGATAATTATTTCAGCTAGATTGCGGACTTTTAATGTTGTTTATTGCAACATTTTAACATTGGCCTATACAAAATACATTAGACGTAAACTAAAAAGGAATTTTGTGTACAGCTAAGGTTAGTGACGTTGATTGTGGATGGCAACGCCACTGTGAAAATACATTGATTTTTCCGTAGTCAATGGATCGATGACATATTATAGCAATGTACTATATTCAGCAAATTTATTTTTAAAAATAACCTGCTAAGAATGATAATTTCTTGGAAAATATGACACTACAACGAATCTCACACCCCTAGCGATTCCTGATAATAATTATAAAATTCATTGAACTTGTTTTGGTTACGTTTACATAGTGAGCTAGAGGGGGTGCCACGCTTAAGTACAGTGTCTATGGGAGCCGCCGCTCGACTATAATGCTTTTAAAATGCACGAAGCAAGAAGCAACATGATTAAGTCACACACACACACATCAGTTAATCTCTTCTTTGTTCTTTTCAACGCATTCTTTCGATTCTTTTCAAGCTTAAAAGACATAAATAAATATATTCCACATAAATTATATACTGTAGGTATTTTGTCATGAGTTCAAGTTCTATACTCTTTTTCCATGTGCAATAGGTAGCTGTCAGTAAAACAGTCTTTAAAATTGAAATTGAAACATTTCATGTTCTTTGTTGAAATGGTCCATCCAATTAAATAAATTAACTAATATTGCACTAAATAAAACTAGTATTGCACTGAAATTAACCATAAATCAATTGCACGTAATGAATCCTTCAGGTAAAACAAGAGCTTTCAAATAGTCAACTTATGATTAAATGTTGCAATGGTATTGTTACTTTTGAATTACTGCACAATAATGTTTTTGGCATTCTTACAAGTTCGTAATCATAGTTGTAATTAATGCAAATTGGACCAAGCCGATTTTGCTTCCTCAAGTTTGCTGAAGCATATCGTCAGCCTGCTTCGATAATTGCCTAACTTACTTTTCAGCAAAATTGAGTTTTTTGCATAAATCATGACTTCATTACATTATGCAAATGCTGTTATAATACCTAAGTCATTGACCAATCAAAAGTGTTGATAAATGAAGAGCTTTGTTGCAAAAGGGCCACCAGACCACTCCAACATGTTTTTTTTATTTATTTTTATTTTTATTTTTTTAAATTTATTTTAAAAACTTTTCCACAGTGCATATAGCACTCGTGCTTTTATTTTAATTAACTCTTGTCATTTATACATAGTAACATATTAATAATAATCATATTATGTAGTTCATATAATTAAAACAATATATTCTTACTATCTTAAAGATTTTTAGTTACATATTACTTATTGTTTTGAAAATCATATACATGTATATAGTGGTAGCATAATAATCAATATCAAATATTCATTGCATACGTACAGTATTGGCTTCACAGCTTTTCACAAATACGCTGTAGCAACACAGACTTTTGGTCTTTGATATGTTTTGCTATTTCAGTATAGAGTCTCACATCTTTTTTGAATATGATGTAGAGGTTCTTTCTGACTTTTAGAAATGTGCTCTTGTCGTTTCTGAATTTACACCACGTTTTGAAAATTGTAAGTAGAGTATTAACGACATGTATATTATCGTTATCTCGTACTCTCTTTATCTCGAAACCAAGAATGAGTGTTTCGAAGTTTACATTAATGTTTCGATTGAACGTTTTATAGATTAATTCGGCTATATCGGTCCAAAAACACGTTAACAGGTGACATGAAGTGACACTCTAACATGTTACTCATTTTGCATGATTGAGTTTGCATTGACCGATCCATGGAATCAATCAAATTATTGTATGGCTGTGTTCATCCGTTTCTATATGACTTGGATTAGTGTGTATTCATGCATGCCAATTGAGGCATCAACAATACAAGACACATTCCACATAATGAATAGCCATCCATCAATAATGCTAAATGAGTAACAGGTACACAGGTAACAGGTTTCATACTTTTGTTGTTTTCCAAGAACTAGAAAAAATGAGTTAGGCAATTATCGAAGCAGGCTGACGATATCTCCCGTTCTAAATAACCAATTGGAACGCGATAAAATGCAAATGAAAACTTTATCACTCAGCTTTCATAATACATCAAGATCAGACCCGTGTGTTCCTGTCCTTTTAAGATATCTTATGTGCCCGGAGTGTTAACATTTTTGTTGGTCACCCTGTATGACCCTACACTCTCAGAACATAGGTTAACATCTTTAAACTTGTTGGTTAATTTTTTAATCAACCGCGGATTACCAGGTGAACCACACAATTGGTTGGTTAAAACCCACCCTTAAATGTTGGACTCCCTTAAAAATGTTGGACTTCCAAACAAAATAAAATTGCATAACAATATTTCTATTTGATACATACTACTTAATATGAAGCTTAATCATGAGTCCATGACGAACTTGCCCCGGACTATGGATGAACCTGTCCAGGGGTGGGGCAAGTTCATTATTTGGAGAAATCTGTCTTTATCATACTTATTCCTACAGTAAAGCCTAGTGGTCGTATGTAGACAAGATATTAATCTTTCATTTAATATCAATAGGACCCTTAAATCTTTAAAACTGATGTCTCTAGGCCATTTCATATGAGAATAGGGCGACCACTCCCTGCCAGGGGCGTAGCAAGGTACCAAAAAGTGGGGCGGCCATTTAAAAAAAATCGCACGGTCAAAAAAAATATCGCACGGTCGTGCAGTGCCCCCTCAGAATTGCTATTGGTCCGATGTGGTGTGTATTTTTGACCAATATTTTATTGAAAACCAATAACTTTCCTCCGCTCCCTGCTCTTCCCTACATGAACGGAGTTAATGGCTTAATGTTTGAATTTCAAGTTTATTTTTATTATAATTGGATACGAGTAACGTTCGTATAAAACGATCGAGGTATTTTCAAAGAATGTTTATAGTCTAATAAACCATATTATTGTATTCTTATGAGCGATATCATAATCATCAGCTTTCTAAGAACATATTATTTGGCTGTCACTGACTCTTGTCATTATCATTGATCACAATATTATTCCCTGTGACTAATGGGTCGCTACGTGCTTCAGAGAACACGCTTATTACACTTTTCGATAATGGAGTTTTTTCCAGATATATGAGAATGTACTCTTGACACGGAACGTTATTACCATTCAGCACGACATTGGGATACGATGAGGTTGTTGAGTACAATTTTTGATGAACTCTGCCCCTCTATACCATGTGATTGTTGAGTATTGCAAATTCGTTAACAATTCATATTTTGCTCAGGGGTTTGATATTTAAAGTTGTTTTTATTTTTAAATAAGGTCAATTGATTGGTGAATCGTTATTATTGTTAGCTATTTGTGGTTTACCCTTTGTAGCAGATCCTCTCGTTATATATACCGCACATGATTTATATGAATCAATTAGAACTTCTCGATTTCATTCGCTGTCAAAATCCAATTTCAGAAAAGAGCAATTATCGTTAACTCGGGCCCACCTCCGAAATTTATGGGCATATGAAATTACAAGCTTATATTACAGCACTGTGAAATACACTGCTATATATTTATCGCGACTTGATTTTACGAAATGTTGTGAGAGGGGGATATAGCCCGAGGATATAGATATAGGTCTATAGTCCCTACTTGGATGGAAAGGGGGTAACGGCAGGGGAGTATAGCGAGTGGCATTGGTGGATAATGTCCATGGGTTTCGAAGGGGCTTCGAAGCTTTGAAGCTTTTAAGCCCTTTGAATAGGGCCCCAAAATCTAAAGGAAGAAAGAAGCGAAAGGGTCATTCGAAACGGTGCTTAGTATTGAAATTAAAAGTAGTTGTGCCCAACGTTTGGGCAAACTCATAAGTCCAACGGGTGTTGATCGAAATGTACCCAACAGTTGGTATAGGGATAATAGTCCAGGAGCCAAGAAGGTTTAATCAGCTGAGAAGGTACAAAAGGTTTGATGGTCTAAGTAGGTCAGTTAAACTTTTTGCATTGGAACTATTACACATTGGGGTATACAAAAATACCCATGACAGCAACTTTTGCTCGTACGGGCCCCAGACAGCAGCCCCAAAAGGCCCCTACGTCTACCTAGCTGATTTATTTAGCCGAAGAGGTACATGAATGAATCTTTTTGATTTGGAACTATTACATGATAGGACATACACAAATACCAATGACAGCAACTTTTGCCTAGCCCTAAAGGGCGAAAAAATATGGGTTTAATCAGCCGCATTATTGGTTTATCCTTCATGTAATTTGCACGGAATTAGCCTATCACAAAATCTGTGGTTAACTGTGTTAAAGGATTAAATAATTAGACAGCTTTATTCGGTAATAGAGGCCTAACACCAGTCTAACTCATGAATGAATTACACCAAGGATACACCCAATTTTTGCATTGGAACTATAACACATTGGGTATACAAAAATACCAATAACATTTGATAGTAATTCTGTTATACCCTTCACACAGGTATTCATAGTGCATGATTTTTAAGAACGACGCATACTACCGATGTTGGTGTGTAGGGTATAACAGAATTATGCCCCGATTGGACCAGATGGGATGTTCTGAGGGGATGTTCTGAGCACTCCGGTTAATCGAAAGTTCGGAAGGGATCGATGGATCGCACGGAACTGGGAGTTTCCCAATATTATCACAATTATTATCTTTACCCGACACGACAGTTACCCGCTATGGGCGGGCGGGCGGATCTTATTTCCACCCCTGGTGGGTGTTGATGGTGGTTGTTTTAGGTGGGGGTGGTGATGTGACATTAAATTCAGGGGCATTCCAGTCAATTGGACATTCAGCAAATGTATGATTTAGAGGATTGACTTTTCTTAAAGAAAATATTCGTATATTCTCCGAGCAAAAAGGTTAGTGTGATCAACAAACAAAATTTATTTAATGATATGAAATTTGAAATGAATTAACAGCATGTCAACCGATTACCAATTGATCCGTTTAAAAAAACCTAAGTTGGTTGGCGTAGCAGTTACATAATCTTTAGCAAACAAAATTCAATATTCAAGTGTCATTACTCTCTAAATGTAAAAGATATAAAACTCACTCTTCTGAGAGCTCTAGGAGGGACAGCTCTTTTTTGGAGTGATGTTCACTCGTTTCTGGAGTAAAGTTGACTCTTTTCAGAGTGATTGCTACTCTTTTCAGTGTAAAAATAACTCTAAAAAGAGTGGAAAATCACTCCGAAAAGAGCGAACTTCACTCCTAAAATAAGCCGTCCCTCCTAGAGCTCTCAAAAGAGTGAGTTTTAGCTCTTTTTACATTTAGAGATCTTCCACACGCTCTGCGTTTTAGACTGGCATCAACATCTCCTGTATATTTGTATTTATAAATAACTGTTATTGTAGGCTATATGTTTACCGAGATGAAACAAATAAAACTGAAACTAAGAGAGTACCTTCTGACGTAGGTGCGATTCACTTGATAAATCTATCAGTATGGTGTTGTGGTTTGAAGAGTGCATATTGAAGTAAAAGTCACTCAAATAATGATTTAACTTTTAGTTTACATGATTTTAGTTTGGTTGGCGATTGTGTACTCTCGTATGTCGAACATTCAAATGTAATTCGAACTTTTCCACAATGGTAGCATTCAAATGGTGATCTGCCGAACTAGTGTGTTTGAGTCTAGTTTCAAGATACATTCATAATATACCGTAAATTGCAACAGCAAATGGTTCGCAGGTGAGTAATTGTTGTTTTAAAAACGTCGTTATCAGATTAGTTGGTCGTGTTTGAAACAGATACCTAGCCATTACTTCTTGTTTAGTCTGTATTGGTGTATCTCTAATGGTTGGATTACATGATGGCTTCTCAATTCCATTTTATATGTCAAGTCTGCGTAATACAATCAAGGCACTTAGGTAAATTATGACCATGTTTATATATTTTCAATTCATGTGACATTTGCTGTAGTGTATATTGCGGCGATAAAAAGCGTTGAAAAAAGAATTGTCTCAAATTTTGGACAAACGCTAGGAGTTAAGTCCAGATATTATTGTTAAGAAAACAAGTTTTTTTATAAGGTTTTTGGGATAATATTGCCATAAAAATGAAGCCATTTTATTGTGTGGTCTGGTCGTCATTGTCTATCTTTCTTGCGGTCGTTATAAAATATTTTGATATAGTTAAATATGTACTTTTATTTTTTTACTTAGACGTGCATTTACTAAATATTATGTTTGTTTGATGGCTGCTTTTACATTTAAACCTTTGATATTATAATAATATTCGAAATTTCAGGGTGTTTTTAACCCTAAACCCGGCGGCTGGGTTTTCGGAATAAAACTAACAGGGGGAAAACGGTTCAAACAAGAGGGAAAACCCTTCTCCGCCGGCGCTTGTAATCGAACTCATTGCCGTCTCACCCCTATGTAAGCATCCAAGGAGTCAGCCTCGAAAATCACGATGTACACCCACGTAATTTAACTAAATTTGTCCAGAAAACGTTCCTGAGACCATCCTGTATGCTTGTATAATTAACATCGAAAATATTACGCGCAAAGCGCGCAATTTTTAAAAATTGTTTAACTAATGTTCCAGGAAACGTTCTAAAGCCATCTTGTTATGCTTGAATAATTAAAAACAATTGAATCTAATTTTGCAGTAAATGTTCAATTTCTACTTGGTCATATTATTAAAGGTATATTATGTGATCTTTTCCAGAGGACGCCATCAATCCTCGGACAAAAATTGGAAGCAGATTTTCTTGCATATTTACATTTCTGATAAAACTCGTATATACATTTCAAGTTACAAGGCTTCTCCTTAACAAAAGATCGGAACTTGTATCTACATGCCGTCATGAGAACAAATTTTATCTCTCTAACCACTCCTGACTAACACAACGCCTATGAATGAGCACTCCGCACCAGGAGCGTAGAGCAGCGCGCGCATACTACCGACTTCCGACGCCCGCGTATTGTGTTTGTTTCTTCAGCACGGAATAACAAAAAATCAGTTACCTGATGAATGCAGTAGCATGAAACTCTGAGTAGTAACTCGTCCATTTGACTTTAATTTATATACATGTATATATTGTTGAGTATGTTGTATTCTGTCATTTTGCCTTCGATAAAGATTATGTTAGAATCGAAACGTCAGGTCCTCTTATATTAATTACAATTAAATACTCGTTACTTTAGATTAGCTTTATTTTTAAGTACATGAGGACATCGGCCAAAATACACAACCCATTGCCACGATTAGGAACATACATTCAATCATAGGGCAAATCAATACTGGTAGCATGTGTACCAGTATCGCCCGACGACACTGGAATAGTAAATTCGTACCAGTATCGAGCGATACTGGAGTATGCGATACTGGCAACTGTTATATAGAGCTGCATACAATCCCACGAAGTATTGGCAATATTGATATCATTTTTCTCTTATAAAGTCTCCGTTTTAAAGAATTACCCTGAATTTTAACGTTTTTAAGCTGGAAGTGATAACTTTAAAACGTTCCTTTCTGGCTATCTGCATAGGCATAATTCGAGCGCATCATGTTACCATCTCCTAACTTCGCTTTTTATCTTAAATTGCAACGAAACTCCCAAGGGCTGAAAGCGTTGCAGACACGGATGGTTCCAGTATAGTAAAACAACAGATAAATCACACCGTTGTGTCCTCTGTACATAACACTTCCTGCTTTTCCGTTATATAAAATCACGCCTTGGGGTCATATAAGGTGTAAAGTTGCTGCTTACGAACTCAGATTATTGAATTACTCATTTCTAGTCTTACCTCGGTTGATCTCTATATGAGTCTCCGTCACGTCATTTCAGAGTGATCTAACAGGGGTGTGTGCGTATAGATTTTCATCATAATAACACTTCTTCGGGAAGTGGTTGATAACCTAACTTGTGTCAGAAATTGACTTAGCCAATGACACTGTCTGGCATGCTAACATGATCGGATCTCTTCATGAGATATCTTAAGATCCGTTTCATCTGAACTGCTGATACCAATAATCCCTGGTGCTTTAGGTGTGAATACTATAGTAACTGAACAACAACCGGGACAACAACCTGCAATAGTTGAAAAATTCCATCCTGTTTTCAAAACTATGATGACTTATATTTGTCTCCCGGATGGGAGTATGATATCAAATGTTACTAGATCGCTTACCATTCGTAATACTATACTGCAATTGCATTCTTACATCACAAAAAATAATTTTAACAGCTACACAAGCCGGTAAATTAGTCTCTTTGCATGTGGTTGTCCGGATGTGAATGACATGTCATTGATTATGTATGCAATATGCATGTCTTCATTTTAAAATAACATTGTTATCATGTAAAACCCATTTTGAGTCATTTGGAGTTAATTGAGTAGAAAATATCAAGATGTATTTTTGTTACGTATTGGGCTATTATGGCTTGGCGGTTCTTACTCATATGAATTTGTTACGTATTGGGTCGCTGAGTCACAACGTTGCCACTTTATTGTTACGTATTGGGCCATAGGTAAACTATGGGTTTGTTACGCACTAGACTCAAACGGATTTCAAGTTGATTATGTATGCAACATGCACGTCTGAGTTTCGAAGTTTGTGGGGAAGAAAATATCAAGATGTAACGATACGATACTGGACCATACTGGAATACAATTTGTTGTTCCAGTATCGACCGATACTGTTACAGTAAAATCGTACCAGAATCGAGCGTTACTGGCAACTTTTATGTTCCAGTATTGAACGATACTGGTATACTAGTATCTGGGATCTAAAGTACACATTTCCGATGCACGTGCATGTGTTCAATTGCCAGACAGAATGTCTAATCAACATTCGAAGTTATATTGCAAAGCTGACACCCGAGCTGACATTGTTCGATATAAGTCACCTGTATCTGTATGAACTATAAGTATGCATGCAGACGTTTGTATTTATTGTAGACATTTAATGCTCTGACCATTTCCTTTGATAAAAGACCGCACGTATAAAGACCTCCTAGGTTCTTGAAAAAAAAAGATGCCGGTGATGAGCGGTATGTTTATTTTACAACTCTTAAATGCAGACGACAGCGAGCTGTTCACGACGCGTCATGCACAGACAACCACGCGCTTAGAAATAATAATTGCAATGGGTATGCCATTGATTTAAATTATAATTACACGAGTATGCCATTCATTTCGCTTTTGTTATTATTTAATGAACAAAGCAGCATAATTTCAATAAAACAATAACGAAATAATGAAAATAAATACAACAATTAGGATGACATTTATTTTGTCTTAGTAATAGACTAAGATAACATCCAATCAATACGAAATAAATATGAAACATGCAAGAAATAATAATTGCAACGCGGATGCCATTTATTTTGCTTTTATTAATAAAGAATAACAGAATATCAATAAAACAATAACGAAATAACGATAATAAAGACACACTCAGGATGTCATTTATTTCGTCTGTATAGCCTAAATGTAAATTAACATCAACAACAGACGAATATAAACAATACATGTAAGAAATTATAATTGTTTAACGTGTGATGGTAATTATAAACATAGGGCAGGTACAATTAGAAGCTAGTACAGTCATTTGATGGATTTAGCATGCGCTTTTTTGTTGGTCCAGTTAACAACTAAACTAGCAAACAGGCCTTTTTCACTTAGACCGCGCACATTTAGTAATGACGTTTTTATTTACCGCTAGCGTAGCGACCCGGGGTAGCGACGAGACCTATTGCATGCCTATCGAGACGCTTTGGAACAAACTGTTCCCTAGAAACGGAGACTGAGACATAGACCATGAATCATGAAAAAATCAAATTTGATTACAATTGACTGAGTAACATTGTTTTTGAAAAATACTGGCATCCACAAAATAATATAACTACTGTGCTATTTCTTATAATTTTTAAAATTTACCTAGCGCAAATTAGCCAACGTGGTGTAACCGCGCCTATAATGGCCTGTGCGAACATGTATGGTGCTTTTTCACAGACTTTTCACGTTACAAATGAAGAATTACACCGGTCGTACAACCTACAATCAAGGAAAAAAAGGTTGGCACACTTTGTCCAAATTAAGGGAAAAAGTGCCCCCTCTTTCTCGAAGCAATGTTGATCCGAGTCATGTTATCAGAAGCCTTGGCAGTTCCCCAACATTGAATGATGGTGTGTGGGGAAGGATATATGAAAGGGGGAGACTTCTGCTTTTTATTCACATGATTAAACAGTGCTATGTCCCAACTCTGATCTCAATTGCGAGCACAGGGATAGTTGTAATAAGTTGCGTCAAGTGTGCCAACTATTACTTTCCTTGATTGTAGCTAAAAAAACATAATTTGACCGGATTTACCTTTTGGGGAGCCTGGGCCGGCCCAACATTTGGAAGCCCCCAAACTCACATCGTTGGCTAAATGCAAAAGGGGTTAGTAACATTTTTGTGTCAATATAGTTTTCTATTAATATTGAAATACAGGAAAATACACACATTACGATTTCATCCCCTTAACATTTTGAGATTTTCGTTACCCCCGATTTGTAAGCTTTTCGAGGGAAATAAACCTTCTTCCTCCTACACCATTTCTCAGATTAATTTCACACCACCTGTTTATTGCCAGGTACTTGCTATCCTACCATCGCTCTCTCAAACATGGCTTGGTATGGTTCCTTGGATAATTTCCTGGGTTGAACTAGAAATCCAAAATGTTACTTGAAAGTGGATGTGTTAAAATAAATTTAAAAAAATAAAATTGAACTTCAATTTTATTATTATTATTATTATTCATGGTATAGCTTATTGTCATCGCAGCCATCTGGCTGAATTGTCACAATATTACAAAAATACATTTACAAAAACAATTTGTCATGATATAACTAATGATATTTCAAATTTTGTAAATCAAAAGTTCAAATTTCGAGAAAAAAAAATCATCACAATATATTATCCCTAGACCAGGTTTTAGTTTTAAAACTAGCCCAAATGTGGCAAGTCATCAAGTCATGTAGCAAGATTGTAGACTGCCTTGGCCATCCTCAAGGTCTCCCCAGCATCCGGTAAATGGTGTTGGATCGACCAATTCTTGAATGGAACTTAGAGCCTACCACGCGACTTTTCAAAGTTCTTGTGTTAAGAAATTCAATGTTTCCCCTTCAATTTGTTTAAAAAACTAGTGCTATTTTAGATTTTGTAAAATCAAAAGTTCAAATTTCGAGAAGTTACGATATAGAGCAGATTTTAGTCTAAGAATTAGCCCAATGGGGCTAAAGGTCGACACTTGTGGGAAGGCACATCGCCGGTGTGTCGACTCCTATTTGAGTCGTCCCGACAGTTGGTCCAGGGTGTTCACACCATTCACACCATGTTCACACACAAATACTAGCTTCATGGCCAGTTTAACCTGTCAGAAAATATCTCAAACTATACAGGTAACTGAAACGTAATGGGGACATGTTAAGCTATTATAGAGGTCTGAAATTTGATTAGTTACATTTTCCTGAAACAAATCAATACAAACAAGATATTAGCGCAAAATAGCTTCTCCTGAGAAATGGTAAAAATGTCATTTACGACCCTCTTGTATTCAGCAGATGACATTTGCTCTTTAGTGAAACAGGGAACAAACGTAACTAGAAAACAAAATAATGCATATACACCATACTTGTGTAGATGATGTATCGATATAGTGTGCATGAAACCTTGAAGCCGAATTTTTTTATACGATTGCCATGGCAACTGTGAACAGACCAATCAGGTAATTTTGTATCGTAATTCAAATTTGAAAACAGATATTCAATATTGGTCTTCATGGTTTTATAGCCCATTGTGTGCTTAACATCTGGTCTAAATCCCATCGTTCTGTGATCTTTCGTTTTTGAGTTACGTTTGTTCCCATATTGCAAGTTTGCATGTTTTATAGTTTTAAGATATCGTGCAAAACGTACTGAAAAATATTAAAATTGGCGAGAAAGAAATAATTTATATATATATATATATATTCACTCTATTTTCACTCTATTTTCACTCCAAAAACATGATTTTGAAGTAATTGGAAACGTATCGCTCTGTTACAAACTTCAATTTTTTGAGGATTGAGGGCGTTCCCTGGAAAAGATCACATAATATACCTTTAAGCCGGCCAACCAATCCTTTACTATCTGTTTGAATTGAATTGTTTTGTTTTTATGACTATGGGAATTGAATCGTTATGATCGTTCATGTATTGTATTTTTAAGGTCATCTATTATTCATCACACACTTCATTGCATCACAATGGGGAAATCACCCGGAGTGTCAACTATTTCGCAATTTGGAGTTTTCTGCCTCAATAGAATAGATGAAAAGGAAAAAAAGAGAAAGAAATAATTTGACATTTGGGATACAAATATTTGTCAATTATGGAAGAGAATGAATTTAGACACATTCTGAGCGATATTGGCATGTTAATTCATTTTTAAAGATAAATGGCTTAAAAATAGCCGGGTGAGAAAAATAAAGAAATACATAATAAATTACGTTAACCTTGAAATGTTGATGATTTATATTGTGCAATTAATTATTTCAATATTTTAATCAATACATTTGATCAAATGTTACAATCATTTGATCAAAAAATAATTAAAACTGAAAACGCTAAAAATCGTAGGGTGAGCGTTTTTACCTACAAATGTAAACAAAACACTACCGAATTTTTGAGACACCCGAAACTTAATTGACTATAACGTCAGAACCAAAAAATCTAATTTACCTAAAAATAGCATTGTCCGAAGCACTGAATTTAATATCTAACCAACCTAGACCCCCTTAAAACAATAGGGATGTCACCTCTTGTGCGAAACACGTGATAGATCTTTCCATTTAACAGGTAGTAAGTGATGTTGCATGAAATGAAATCAAATTACGTTACGTTACATTACGTTACATTACGTTACATTACGTTACATTACGTTACATTACATTACATTACATTACATTACATTACATTACATTACATTACATTACATTACATTACATTACATTACATTACATTACATTACATTACATTACATTACATTACATTACATTACATTACATTACATTACATTACATTACATTACATTACATTACATTACATTACATTGCATGCATTACTTTACATTACATGACATTAACTTAATAATATATAGACTCGCAAAACTGACGTGAATTAACTTAATAAAATATTTACAAAATACACGGTCCCAAACCCGGTCGTTCTTATTCGCTATCGCAGCGAAGGATTACCCACTGGACAGAGCAATAATATAAACAAAGTCCATACATGTAATTAAATTTCAAATTCTTAATTTATTCATTTTTCTGAAAGGCATTATTCAAATGTATAATACATTTAATTAAAAACATAACATAAGTTGCTTGCTCTCTGTGATTTTTTCATGTGAGAAAATGTCATAAAATAAAGAGAAAAAAAGCACCCGATCCATTGACCCTATTTGAATGATCAGTCGTGGCAAGTTGCTTTACTGTCATCTGCCGATATTTGCAGCTTTTCAGGTATTATCATATCCTCAAATAGCGATTGCCCCTGTCTGATCCCCTCGATATCAAGTTCCCTTACTTTTACCGTAGCCATTTACCCAAAGCCTTAGTGAATAATATTTCATAAATTCAATTTCCTCACCTCGTGTTTCATAAGCCATTTATCAACAATAATTTAAAAACAAATGTCCATGTGTGTTAATAAAAGAAAAATTGAATATTACTCCACAATCTGTGAACAAACTCCACAGTTTGGATATAAACTTTGCAGGCGCGTTTGTGACTTAGCAAAACTAAAATGACTGAAATAAAAATAAAATTAAATCAGATTAAATTAAAAATATATTAAAGGCATGTGATATTTTCTATGGGTCGCCCTCAAATTGTGTTTTTTCCTAGACATTTGTCAAATTACATTCATAACCATGAAACTATGTTTCCTAATTATTTCAAAATCAGATTTTGAAATAAGTTTGCTTGTTTCAGGTCAAAAGTAGGTTGATTAAGTAGGTCAAAGATCAACATGTATAAGTCTCACTTGGCCGCCGAGTATTCATTCAAGAATGACTTTTTTCCTTTCACTTATTCAACCGTTGGTATTGATTTTACCACCTTAGGGTCCATATCCAAACTCTCAGTGCTTTTAAAGCGTTTTTCTAGCGATTTAAAAGCGCTTTTCCAACGGTATTTCGTTCTATTGTTAAAAGCATCGGAAAAAGATCGGTGATTAACTAGAAACCTCTCTACTTATCTGGCGTTAACAATAGAACTATTGTAGTACTCTCGATGACTCAATTAGTGAAGCAGACACATCAAAGCGCGAGGAAGGTTGTGTTATATTCTTTAAGAAATACTATTTATAAGCTTTTTAAATCCGATCATAAAATGTTTACGTTCACCGCCGATCAATGTATCTGGTCGTCTAGAAATATGAATTAAGCTACCGCTCCATCACTCTATTCATCTATTGTTTGGCGCAGTATTGCCAAGATCTTGTGAAAGTAGCCCATTTCCCCCTTCATTCCATTGAAATCAATGCTGAAAACATTTTGGCGATAGGTCACGTAACATATTTGTACAATGGATGGGTGATGACGGAGGGGGGCGTAATATATTGACCATCGTGTTTGGAAGTATTATACAATATAATACCTATGTTTATACAATATATAATCCAAGTCATTAGTTTAGAGAGGATATTGTTTCCGACTTTTGTCCTTTCGATTTTAGCCTCCGATTTAAGAGATATTTGTATTTTGAACCCTATGTAATGTTTTTCTTCAACACGTTTATGTATAGCCTTCATTAGCTCAAACGTCAAAGCGCCGGCTTCACAATCATGAGGTCAGTGGTTCGAATCATGCGGATGGGGATGGTTTTCTTTTCTGTTTTGTTATTACACTGTTTGTTTTTATAAATTGACAGGATTGCTTATCGTTCGCTATATTGATTGAATGTTGAATGATACTTATTTTCTTTTGCAATTTCACTGCGATAAAGAATGTCCTGTAAATATAATTGTGTTTACTACTCCTAGGCTTACATTGAATGGCCCCTAGCTAGTCTATGAACATGATCTGCAAAGGCCAATTGTTATGTAAATAAGAAGCCAGTCGGCTCATGTCCTTGAATCGATTTTCCTATTTCCTACACCACCGCAACATTATTTCAATAATAATAATACAGGCACATTGATTTGTATTACATAACGGCTGGCATTTACTTTACAAGTTTAGCTCAATCGATAATAACACACAACGAGTTTCTATTGTATTGGCCTGTTGCATAGGACTAGGACAGTTCGATGGTATACCGCGGTTCATTCACATTTCATGATGCCATGCACACTAAACAGTCAGTGGAAAAATAAAATGAAATCGTAAATAATTCCACATTCCAAAATAAACTATAATTGAACAATAATGAATAATTATACGAAATGATAAACAATATCGAAAACTAATTTAAAAAAAATGTATATAAACGATTAAAATAAAATTTCAAGACGTGATAGGATTCGAACCCACGACCTCCGGTTTTCTAGTCCAATGCTCTACCGCTGAGCCAACTATGCGCTATGTGAACGCAATAACAAACAAAAGTAATATGGTTCAACATACCACTCTTCTCTAAATTAAATGTTTAAAATGCTTTATATTTCTTAATCTTTGTAGTTTTAAGATAGTTTCTCGCTCAAAAGTTGATTATTTACTGTTAAAGAAAGTAATTCTGATTTAAATGTAACGAATAACACTACTTTTTGAAACAATTCTAGATATATTATATTTCGTTTGTACAGCATTTTGTCGATTTATGTGCACACTTTTACGACTTAGTATTGCATCATGGGCTTTTTGCCGGGCACGCGAGGACTTGGGAGCGAAGCGAGTCATGTGATTTTTGTCCAGGACAAACACTTGAGATGTACACGCCCCTTTAAGAATCGGTTCACAAAGTACGGGATTTGTTATTCGTTAAATCTAATAAATCATAGACTCATTTTATAGACAACAACACCGTGTTGAAAAACCCGTGTGTATTTAGGGAATAGTTGAATGAGAACTATATTTGGGTATAAAGCGCTGAGGATTTCAGGATAATCGAAATAGCTCAGTTGCAATGTTGGTAAAGATTAGGACTCTCAATCAGCAGGCCGTACGTTCGAATCTTTGTGGCGGTTTATATTCCTTGTGCTCTATGCTTAGAGCGGTCGAGTCTGGGTAGAGGTCGGTTAGGGTTTTAAGTATGCCGAAATATAATATTTATTATTGTTCTCTCATTATACGTCTGTTCGGGGTTTTCATTTATATTGACATAATTTTAACGTTATTTATTTATTTTGTATTTACTTTCTTAATTGTTGATGTTTATTTAATTATTTATCAATCAATTAATTATAAAAAGGCCTTAATATACTATTTTATTGATATAATTATTAATCTATATATTATTTATTTACATTAATTACTTAATTTCTTCATATTTATTATTTATTTATTATTGATTAGGTCACGTTCAGAGTGTATGCAACATTCTTAAATAGTCTAAAAACGCAGAAAAATGACACTATTTAGGGGAGTAAGATTCATAATGCTACTTGATTACACACATTATGCCTATACCAGAAAACAATAACACATTGTATGTTTAATGGCTCCCATATTGTTTAGTATTCAATGATAACATTATCCATGCTTGTACCAGGGAGGTGTCATTGACACCTCCCTGCAGGGAGGTGTCATTGACACCTCCCTGCTTACTCTAAAATCATCCACGGCTGAACAATAGTCTTTAAAGGCCACTTCAAGGAGGATTATTCTTATGACGTTAACGAGTGGATTACAATAAGCCTAGCAATGAATAGGCGGCTACAAACATATCGTTTGAGTCGGGGTTTGAGGAGTGTCGCGATTAGCCTCTATCACCTGCCGTGATAAAACCTGGCACTTGTACCCCTGGGGGGGGGGGGGGGCACTCAACTTTTTTGGGGTAGGGGTGTGCCGCCCAGGGTCTCAAAAAGGGGGCTAAAGAACTGAACTGAGTGGATTTTATGACGAAAAATAGGGTCTTAGGAACTGATTTTTTCCCCAACAAATAGGTCTTGAGAACTGGCCTATAGTTCAATTTTCGATTTATTTTGGTTTAAGAACGCAAAATTTTCGAAAAATTGGGGCTTTGGAACACAAAATTGGTGCTTTGGAACACAAAATTGGTGCTTTGGAACGCAAAATTTCGCGATTTTTGAATTTTCAATGAAAATGGGGTCTTAAGAACTGATGCAGGCTCAAAAAGGGGGGGGGGGGTCATAAGAACTAGCAGCAGAGGGTGAAAAAGGGGGTCTTCAGCGCGGCACCTAACTATACCCTTTTTAAATGTCAGTGCCCCCCCCCGGGACTTGTACTAGAAACCCGATAGGTGTACAATCTGGCAAATGGGTCGCTCTCTACGTCACAACAGGGGTCGGGTGAACACTGGTCAGCTTAATAACACAATCTTCCTCGCGCTTTCATGTGTCTGCTTCACTAATTGGGCCATCGAGAGTACTACAATAGTTCTATTGTTAACGCCAGATAAGTAGAGAGGTTTCTAGTTAATCACCGATCTTTTTCCGATGCTTTTAACAATAGAACGAAATACCGTTGGAAAAGCGCTTTTAAATCGCTAGAAAAACGCTTTAAAAGCACTGAGAGTTTGGATATGGACCCTTAAAGGAGTACGCATTAGTGTTAAAGATTATGGTATGTTTTCTAACTTAATTGCTAACAAGACAAGGTCACATCATGGATTACCGTTTGTGTCGAACACAAAAATACCAACTTTATAATTTAAATATATGCCATACTATACCACCAACCATGCAGACTTTACTTTACGGCAATTATCACTTTTCCGATATATCGCATGTTCTAAAATGCCTGAAATCACTCGATCAAGTGTGCAAGAGTTTGGCAAACGGAAAAAACAAGGAACTGACTTTAGAGCGAAAACCTTTCATTTTGAGAATACTGTCACATATACTATAGGGGATCAGCATTGCGATATACCACGAAAGCGCAAAACAGTCTTACCACAACAGAGGCCTAGGAGGACAGGCCCGTTCACTAGGATCATGTACGAACAAAGTAATAGCCATCAGGGGCGCGTCATATGGTCCGTCAGTATCAACCAATGGTGCGTCACAAAATGAGTGAGGGTGCGTATTGTATGACTAAGGTCCGTCACTATTTTGACACAGGGTGCGTCATGGTACATGAGAAGTTGACGCACCTGGGTAAAGTGACGCACCATTCCCGCGGGTCGTATAGTGCGTCTTACAACTGAAAGATGTATTACACTATGTACATACTACACACTACAGAGAGTTAATGTTGGTATGACAAGTACAATGCAGGGTCAACAGGTCAAATTTATGTCCTGATGGCTTGTAACTAAATTTGGTTCTAGTGAGCTAGCCTGTTATTGGTAAAATATATATGGTGTTCATTATATGAATTGCAAGAAAAGTGTATGTTCATGGAGCCTAATATCACATGCATGCAGTGCTTTTCATATTGTAGAAAACAGCACACATTGAAAAATATCGCGGATCTACTCAGCGCTCGCCTATCCACCTAATTAAACACGGACATCAATTGGTTATAATTTCTACCAGAACCAATATTTTTATCTTCGGGGGCTGGTAAAATTATATTTTATAACTTCTTCGCTCGAGACCGTTTAGGTTATCTCGTCTTTTAAATAAACCTAAATTTGACAATAGTTTTGATACGGATAACGGTGCACCTCTTGACACTGTCAAGAAATTGTCGCGTTTTAGTCGGGCCAGAGCCATTTACAACGGGATTGCGGCACAAAATCAATCTCCAGAATTCTGTGGTTGCCGTATTAAAAATCTTCAGATGGCAAGAAAGTCACTTGTGAATATAAGACTCACAATACGCGTATCTGCTTATTATGCTTTAGGCGTTGGCAGTAACTCATTTGTCTAAGGTCTTTGTTTTATACACACCATAGGGTCTTAGGTCTTTGTTTTCTAGGTCTTTGTTTTATACACACCCAAGGGTCTAAGGTCTTTGTTTTCTAGGTCTTTGTTTTATACACACCCTAGGGTCTTAGGTCTTTGATTTCTAGGTCTTTGTTTTATACACACTTAGGGTCTTAGGTCTTTGTTTTCTAGGTCTTTGTTTAATACACACCCTTGGGTCTTATGTCTTTGTTTTCTAGTCTTTGTTTTATACACACCCTAGGGTCTTAGGTCTTTGTTTTTTAGTCTTTGTTTTATACACACCTAGGGTCTTAGGTCTTTGTTTTCTAAGTCTTTGTTTAATTCACACCCTAGGGTTTTATGTCTTTGTTTTCTAGTCTTTGTTTTATACACACCCTAGGGTCTTAGGTCTTTGTTTTTTAGGTCTTTGTTTTATACACACCATAGGGCCTTAGGTCTTTGTTTGTAGGTCTTAGGTCTTAGGTCTTATGTCTTTGTTATATACACACCCACTGGTATACTTGTGTTTTCTGTACCTCTTAACTTCACAAAGTTAGTTTTGAATGTGTGTTCTCAGTCACAAAGTTGCCGAGTATCGCCAAAACACACTAGAAAGCGCGAAAGCTCATTCTAAAAGCATGCGTGCGGGTCGCTGAGACAAAGTATTATTATTTTTTGGCCTAAGTGAAATATTATCACATTACACTCTCAGGTTGGTGTTCCACAATTTCAATAATAGTACACTTGGAAAGTACTATTAATTAGACGTCGAAAGTTAACCAATTAATCACATTGCTTTAATAATAAAGTTTTCTAGAGTGTATCGATCGAAAACTCCTTTGTTAACCGGAAGTGAGACGTAGGGGTTTATTGGCGTCATAGTTATCTTCTCATCCAATCAGAGTTGAGGTGCATTCAACCGCCCCTTTTGGTTTATGATCATCCAGCCACTCTTGGTCATTATTAGGCCTATGACTCTTATATCTGCCCATTGTTGAGATTTGGTTCAGTATAGCGCACTCTATCAGTCCTTCACCCGGAAGTTACAGCGTAAACTGTCAATCATTCGTTGTGGATGAATACTCAATCATTACTATTCATGACCTCACACGATGTGATCGTCGCAATCCGGCGTCCTTCCCAACTGATCTGATTACAATATTCATAAAATGCAAATAACGCCACGCCCCTCCTGTGTCACTGCCAGACGAAACCATCCACAATTTAAAATTCGTATTTTGTTCTACGTAAATTAATTTCAAATAACCAATTCTGAATGTTTCGTGTCATATAAGAACTAAATTCTGCCATCATCAAAGCAAATCAGTTCTACTCTAAATCACAATCAGCTTTTTTTACCATTGATGTAGTATTTTTTGTTGTTGCCACAAATCATGTTTTGAGCCGATAAAATCAACCACGTCTTAGGTCGTCTGGTTTGCTACGACCATGATAGTGCGCCCCCTACAAAACCTTCACCCGTGAATTTGGTTTTAGTAGGCGAAATTTTGTATGAGGAGTGATCTCTCCCATAATTATAGACTCCCTGGTCATTATGTTTTTGGTACCATCCGAATAGGTTCAATTATTAACATATTAGTGCGAGCTGATGATTCAGCAATTCAGCAATTCTTCAGAGTTTATTTAGTGGTCAACATTTTCATTATGGGTCCAACGGAGTCCTCGAGGTACAAATAAACGTACAGCCAGCGCAGCAGTTCTAACATGTTCTTGTGCGCGGGATGCCCGCCAAACGACGAATTCTGTAAGTGCTTCCATGCAGTTTGAACAATATTCAAAATGATCAAAGTTCGCAGTTCCAGCGATCAGGGCGCCAATATTCATCAAATATTTCCGCAAATTCTCAGTATCGGCCGAGACATTTAGTGTAGTGATCCCGAACCACAAGTACATGTTGAACATTCAGAAATCGCTCAATCCAGTGGCGGCGGCGATGTTTCGTCGATAAATAGTGTCGTACAATCTAGCGGTCTCAGAGAAGGCGTCGTAGGGAATCTTCGGCCAAATCAAACTAACAATGTGGTGAAAATGACGGGAAGTTGGTGAACATTCATCAATTCCTCAAAATGGCGTCCAAACCGCGGAAAATGGTTGCAGTGTACTTCCAGTGTTCAAGTGTTGCTAGACCGCGGAATTCAGCAGTTAGAACTTAAGACGTCAACAAGTGCTTGATTTTTTCGTCTTCAACAGATGGTGTTTTCCATCCGTCGGCGTACAGCAGAGCGGTGAGATACAAGATGTTGTTTTCATGTAGGATGTAATGTTATTGCTATGTTATGCGATGTGGATAAATTGCAGTTGTCAATTATGTGTTTGAAATAAATTACTTTCAAATTCGCATGGTGCCAAATAGCTACCAATACCAGCTCTCTGTGTGGCGTCTTCTCAACTTTTCGGGGAACAATTACCCAACCCTAAGCTTCTGCAAAGTTATTAAAGGTAGATGTTCCGATTGCTAGCCCGATTTTCAACTTTATGTTTTCTATTTTATATGAAAGGTCATCCTTAAAATTGGCACATTCCAAAGTTTGAGTTGCATAACTCCAATGGTTCTATTTTTAGAAGCACAAGGTCACAAAACATTTGCCCATTGAGTCCTACACAAACTAGTTGGTTGGTGGTTAACCACTTTTGGCAGTAATTCACCACATTTTCGCCTATACTTTCTAAATGGTACATTTCTGGCCCCTAAGATTTGACAGGCATAATGAGAAAAATATGGGGATTCTTCTGATATCAAAATATCTTGATGTGAAAAAAAAAAAATCATAGCCTCCATAAAGTGATCGGAACATACACCTTTAATTTCGTACGAATTTTTGTAATTAACAAATCAGGGGATTTTGTACTCAGGACCAGTGTTATAACATTTTCTAACGGTCAACGGTCGATGCCCTTCTATATGGCGATTTTCGTATGCAATAAACAACAGAACGCGAGAAGTACGAGTCCTCTATCACCCAAGGGATACGGCAGTAAGCCGCAGAAAATCCATCGAACCGAACACGGATGAAATGCTACATGTAGCAAAGTAGTAGAATTACTCGCAGACACTTACATCCACAATGACCATGATGACTTACAAAGAGTATGGTCAACACGATCAATATTTGTAATTATATCTTTATTAAGTTCAAGTAAAAATATCTAAAACAACAACAAGAATATCCATGAGACCTGAAAATTGTAACATACATGCTGCTTATTTTAGTATGCAACATCACTGTGATTGTGATATAATTTACACAAATTTAATAAAGTAATGGGTGGGTGGGAATCTTTTAGGAAGGCGACTCGTCTCGATGAAGCTAATAAGAAATACGATCGGTATAATAGAAAGGTAAAAGCACGGAACCTCTCCCAGAACCAAAACAAAGGTCGAAAATCGCGGGCATGATGAAAGCAAGGTTGCTGATTTTGACCCGATGAGTGGTAACCAAGAGACCCCGACGCACATTGCAAAAGGGAAAGCCCAGACGGTGTCTGCCCCGCGTAAATAAATTGGTTTATGAAAGTAGGCCTGTCATAAACCTTATTATAGTGGTGAAAACGTCTAGTCTACTGGCTTCTTTGTTATATTGTCTTACTACTTTTGTTTTAATATTTTGTCCCTGATGAAGGGGGGTATAATCCACTTGAAACATCGGTCTCTTGAAACATCAATTTGTATTGCTTGTCCTAGTGCTTGTCCGTGTTGTGTTGTTATTTGGTTTTAGCGCAGAGCAATTATCATTGCTTGCTTTAGTATATTTCCCTGTTTTATCGCCTAGTATCCCTTGTTTTGCTTATTTTCCCACACCAAGGTGGAATATTTCAATGTATTCTTTGCATAATACTTCAAACCAAAACAATATGCATATGGTCGAATCCAACGAAAAGTGTACACGGCTAGATTTTTAGGGTCCAGTTTCAAAATGCTTCGATCTCTTTTTCCTTTTCCCCACTCAAAGTCAACATATCAAGCTTGTATGGAAAAAAAGTGCCATCACTAATCTCTCCAATTGACCACGTGGCGGAATGATGAAGTTGAAGGTACACTTCTCAATGTTACCTACAAATACAAGTACCATATTTTGATTAAGTGATGATTATTCCACCTATTTACATATTGTATTCAAATTTGTGATTGTATTGTATTCAGAAGATGCTAATGCTGATAGAAAGTGGTCATATTTGTACAGGTACTCATCTTTTTTTACATTTTAGATTCACACAGTTAGGTAGCATTTTCAGGCTCTCAATACTTTGAAACATGAGGTTGAGTCACTTTGTATACTTTCGCCAAGATAATGTTAATGAACATTTGTTTTCATGTACCTCAAAGAGGGAGAATGACCCTTTCTGAAAAATTAAGAATTTTGAGCATGCGCCAGAAACTTAAGTACACAGAGGAATGTGGACATTTTGTATTCGTAGGTAACAGTTAATGTATACGTAGGTATAAGAGAAGTAAAACTGTAATAAATTAATGTTGTACTTAATTTATGCTGCATTTTGGGGGTGAAATGATCATGCAGGGTTGTTAACAATATTTGTTTTTAAATAAACATGCATGTTTAAATCCTAATATTATGGACATATTCCCCAATAGTTTACTTTAAATAGATACTAGAATATTAATTTAATGTTGAAAAAATATACAATATCTAACTCTCAGTTGTGATTTTGAATAGGTTTATTGAGAACAAAATATCAGGCAACAATTTTAAGCATTCCTATAAGAGAAAAACATGTTAAGACTTAAAGCACGGTAGCTAATATTGCAATAATCAAAGTATTCGTAGGTAACACATTTGTTCTCAACTTTAACTTCGTTGACTAAGAACGGTTGGATTCTTTGATTTTACATATTATGTTTAAGAGGCAAAATTGTACTCGATGTAGTTTTTATGCCCTGAATCGCGTGTGAGGGTGAATGTCGTACAGCAAAATAAAAAGGTGTCTTGCTTGACGTTAAAAGTTGATAATATAAGAATGTGCGCTCAGCACTGCTTTTACAAAACAATCAGAATTGCGTAATATTCAACATTTGAATAAAAAGCAAGATCAACCAAATAAACATTAAAATTATATAAAACTATGTTCCTATTTCTAAGATATAAAAGAAAACATCCTAAACATCAATAAACTCACTAGGCCTATACTGTTAGTATTATTGATCATCTAATTTGGTTAAGGAATGTTGATTAAAATTAATTTACACATGATAATTACGGCAGAAAATGTTTTATTATGCTAACGTATCTGATCATCCAATTTTGTAAGTGTCTTTCTTGCTTGACTTTCAAATATTAAGAATGTGCGTTTAACTTCTACAAAACAGTCAGAAGTGTGTAATATTTAACATCTGATACAAGGCAAGATGATGACAACATACATATCGTACTGGGTTAAAATTTCGTAAAGGTATAGTTAAACAATCAATTAACTCGCTAGTATAATATTCTTACACATCTCATTTGGTAAAAAGCATGTTCATCATTAAAACTAAACGTAATGAAATATTAAGCATATAGAAACATTTTAAGTAAGATCCCTCTGATCATTCAGCCTTGTAATCTCTACTTAACAAGTTTAGTGGATCTTGTTGTATTCTTTGTGTAGTTAGTTCTTCATCTCTCTCTTGTCACGAGAATGAATATCTAGTAGAACAGAATTACTCTTTGTTTATTATAAGACATTTTAGAATGTTAAGAATGAACGTTTCAGTTTCCGTGTGAATCCAAAGTATTGGATCGAATCAACTATTGAACATTTCCTCGAGCCATCATTAATTAGAAAGCAAGCGGATTTCTTTTAGCAAACAGTTTGATTTGCCTGTAATTCAAAATCTTGAATGTCAGGTTATTTGTTTTAAGCAATAAAACAACCGGTTGTCTTCCTCAATTTGTTCTAAATGAAGGAGGCAAGTGAGTCTTCTAGCAGTTATCATTTTGAATAGCTGTTTTAAACACGAAAGCCAGATCGCTTTTTAATTCATTTAATATATACTTTGAAATAATTTCATATCATACCTTTAATATGAAGTTTAATATGAGCCGAACATGTTCAAAGTCTAGAATATTCAAATGTCGCGCATTTCAGTCCACAGCGCGCGGAATAAAGCACATACATCTTACAGCAAGACATCCAGTTGTCAGATTAGAATTAAGATATAATTTCCTAGTTTGGAATTTGTATCATTCTAAAAGTCGTACATACATGTAGTAAGTTTTTATCGAGTTTCAACCAGAGGAAGATTCCGTTTGACATAGAATCACCAATATGAAATATGTTGTCAGATGTAGACAAAATGGGAATTTTATGTTTAAAAATTCAATGTTGTTTGATTTAAAAACACTAATCTAATAGGTTTTGCCACGACAGAGATATTATCGGGCATGTGCCTTTCATTGTGATTTTCTATTAAATCAACCACTGCTTAGTTCAATTACACTAATTAATGAATGTCGGAAGCATTATTCATGAACAATTCTTGATTTGAGACTGAAATCAGTTAGGCCTACCCTTGATTACTTCCCACCTTTAAAAAAAAGGTAAAATGTTTTACTAAATGTCTTGTTCACTTAAAATACGTTTCGGTGACATTACACAACCTGCCCGAGCAAAAATGAAGCAAGTTATTTTATATTTGTGACACATGAATTCCATTTTCAAATACAACTAAGATAATGGCCAATATTATGTACCTCCGTAGTCACTTCTCTGCAATTCCAGAGGAAGTTGGTTAACTACGTATACATCATATCGACAAGCTGGTTTAAAACAATATTACGCACCAAACGATATTATTCCCGTCTTATACATTCCTGCTAAATATTTACATAATATAAGGTGCGAATGAAAGCGAAAAACAATACAGGAATTGTACCATGCTCATTAACTAATATATAGGTTACCTACGAATACAAAATGGAATATGAGAAAATTGATTATGAAGCCGAAACTTCATGGATATTATGACTAAATGTACCCATTTTAAGACGATCAACGTGTAATCTATGGATATAAATAACATTCATTCACTCTAACTCCAACAAAAAATATGTTCTCGGCAAAACCAGTGTGATTACACCATGCATTTTATTTAAATTAACACCTCCTATTTTCATTTAAGATGGGAATATTAATTTTTTCCCTCCAAATATAAATATAATAATATATCCAGTCAGATTGTATGATTGCGCACTGCTTGTATGTAAAATAAAATCATTTAGGGCCAATATGCACCGTGTATATTATTGAATGTTGCCTACATATACATGTTACCTCCGAATACAACATGAAGTCAATGCACGAGAAGCTGTTACTGATTATTTATATAAACATTAATCACCCCCATTGCGATTTAAATCAACTGTCAGAGGATGTCTTTGCGTGAATAACATAAACAACTACACTAATAGGAGTAACAAGGTTGAGACATAGGGAGGCTATATTCAATCAACTTTTAAGACAACAACAAATTATTGATGCACTTGTACGCAAACTACAGAATTTTGTGAAAAGTGACTTACAAAAGCTGAAAGATTGATGCAAAACTTCTCTGTGGCTTGCCCAACGCAGCGCACATTTCTACTTTATTCCAGTCGATACAAGTAACAACAGAGGGAATAACCACGGTATCGTTATTTGTATTTGAAGGTAAAAGTTCATATTTCAAATTTGCCTACGAATACAGCCTTTTATTGCTGATATTTCAAAAAATGTTGCTTTCAAAATGATAAAAATTGG
This sequence comes from Ophiura sarsii, assembly GCA_035610835.1. Taxonomy (NCBI): domain Eukaryota; kingdom Metazoa; phylum Echinodermata; class Ophiuroidea; order Amphilepidida; family Ophiuridae; genus Ophiura; species Ophiura sarsii. Next base: position 5,301,035 of record CM069448.1, on the reverse strand, counting down.
CACACATGTACACTGTATCACACTTCGCTTATTCTATAGATATCATTCACTAATCTGTGTTTATATTAAAATGGCAGTGTTTTAAATAGGTATTCGGAGGTAATGCATTTTTTTTACCAAACCGATCGTTTCCGCTTTTAAAATTTCTAACAGCTTTATCAAAAAATCGACTTGAATGTGGACAATGCATTTAAGTATTTAACATATTTAGGTATCCTTACAGCACAAATTACACTACCTCAGGCGAATTCTTCCCCGAAAGTGAGATTTAACAAAACATGTATTGGTAGGTAACGTCAAAACTTACCACAGCCAAAAAAATCACAACAATTCAGGGGATTGATCAAAAGTAACAAAAATTACAAGAGGCATTCTTGAGATATCCACCAATCAAACAGGTAAAATTATTTCCGCTTAAGCTCGTTTTCATCTAAACGGTTATATGTCTAAAATAAAACCTTAACAACTATTTTGTAAAAAGGGTGAAAAATAGCAGGTTTATTGCTCGCATACGCCCAATTGTGCATAGAAGTTAGTCATATTATATATGGCGCGAAGCGTCTCATCGAGACGGATACGTATAACACAAAAATAAAATAGTCAAGATATGGATTATTTTATTATAGGCCTGAACATCACGTGTACACTTTTCGTTGGATTCGACCATATGCACAAAGGCTATGTTATCTCCTGTAGAACTATTTAGTATGTATTCTAAATTAAAGCTTTATACATGCTTCGGTTTTTGAATGCAGCAATGGAAATAACCACATTGACTGTCTACATGGGGTTTAAAACATAAAGTCCCGGACCAGGTGCTTTGATGTTGACTAATCAAAAACCAATAATCTGTACTAAATATCTGAGATAAACATTAATTTTGATGAGCAGATTTCTTCTCCGTACTTTGATACCTTTGATTTATAAAAATCGAATGGATACTTAATAGCGTTGCACTCAAATTGGGTTTCTATGGGATATCTGCTTATGTACTGTATATCTAAGATTTGTGGCACCGATTATTATTTTGAAATACCCAACATCAAACGCCTGGTCCGGGATTTTTTTGTGTTAGGTGCAGGTAGGGACTTTACTACACACTTTGTGGATTTGGAATATATTTCTAATTCTACATGTAACACTAACCTTTACAAAAGGAAATAAATCGGTCGTAAAAGTTGCCCTCGTGCAGTGAATCGAAGCATAGATCTCTGCACTGCACAGCATGTCTCTCAACCACTAGACAAGCGAGGGGTGAACTGACCAGGACATAACATTAATATAAAGTATTTTCTATTGTGAGCCAGAATCTCTGGATTAGGTTGGCATGTTATAGTCGGCCGAGTGCACCAAATTGGCGTATCTCACTCTAGGTAAGCTACCTCGCTAGTACTATGCCCTAACTGCAGCGTAAATTACTAGCGATGTAATTTTGAGAGCAAAACTGGAGAGTAATATCCATATAAATTAACATCGTCTCATTTAAACAATACTTGTCGCATGCGCCAAATGTTTACCATATTATATCTGAGAGACAAACAATGACGTTACTTGTTTTCCGTTAAATAAAAATGTGTTGTCAGTTAACTACGTCACTCCCGGGGTCAAATGTTAACACGGTTAATTTACATAATGAGGCCACGTCGAGCTGGTCTGAGAGACAGATAAAATGACGACATTTTGAGTCCGAAACTGTCAAAGTTGTTTACAATTCTCTGGAAAATAAGAACCATCATTACATTTTTTAATCGAGAGGTACATACAAAATGTGGATCTAAAAGGTTCAATTTTCATGATAAAAAGCCGTTTTTGTAATTAAATAGTTCAATGGTTTATTAATAACATTATGCCGCATATATCGTCCAAGTATTACCCGGAGTAGCTCGGGCCTATACAAGTGTAAATCAAGTGCCGTCCTCCCTGTAGAGGGAAAATACATAGAAATAATAGGCATTTGTGGCAGGAGACTGGGAAACGAGATCGCTTAGGTTTGAATTTCAGATGCTTTACCATGCGTGGTCTTGTGGCCCAATGGACAAGGCAGTTGACAAGCAATCAACAGATCCTGGGTTCGATTCCCGGGCGAGATCGTTTTTCCCATTATTGTCTCTTTTCTACCCCGACGGCGAACCTGTTTAAAATATTTATAATCTGTTTAATACCCGTCGTATATGCCTATAATTTCTATGTATTTTCCCTGTACAGGGAGGACGGCACTTGATTTACACTTGTATAGGCCCGAGCTACTCCGGGTAATACTTGTGGCAGGAGACTGGGAAACGAGATCGCTTAGGTTTGAATTTCAGATGCTTTACCATGCGAGGTATTGTGGCCCAATGGACAAGGCAGTTGACAAGCAATCAACAGATCCTGGGTTCGATTCCCGGGCGAGATCGTTTTTCCCATTATTGTCTCTTTTCTACCCCGACGGCGAACCTGTTTAAAATATTTATAATTTGTTTAATACCCGTCGTATATGCCTATTATTTCTATACTAATTGATTGATTGATTGATTGGTTGGTTGATTGATTGTTGGAAAATATATCTACAATTGTGTATGCATGATTGTGGATAGATTTAAAAAATGTTATAATAAATTGGGCATAAATGCGTCATTGAGTAAATTATACACACATTGATAATGAATTGCATGATAGAAATCTCCCAATAATCATCATACGAGCGTATGTAATCGTCGATCGGGCAAATCAGAAAGTCGGGTATGTACAGGGGGTTTCCGTGCACCCCCACAGGACTAAACCAAACCAACTTTTTTAGGTGTCTTTTAGGGTCCTTAAACACTTTTTAGATGTTAACAAAAATGGGATGCTCTCCAGATATCCAAGATGGCGTCCAAAATGGCCGCCAAAACTGGTCAAATCTCCTAAATTGACATATAGCAATATATATTGACATATAGAAGTTTAGACACTGTAATTGATACATTTTGGAATAACCATAGTTCAATTAATCATGAACTTGATTTTGACATAACAACATCTGAAGTCATTAAAGCTGGACTTAATTTAAAAAATAACAAAGCTCCTGGTTTAGATGGCATTCGAAATGAAATGCTAAAAAACAGTATTGTCATGCTTGCACCTGCTTTAACTTGTCTATTTAATACTATCTATAAGACAGGTGTTTTTCCTTCATCTTGGAGGACCAGCACTTTGTCAGTTATTCATAAAAAAGGTGCCAAAGATAATGTAAAAAATTACAGAGGTATTGCCGTTTCAAGTAATTTAAGTAAATTGTTTTGTTCCATTTTACACAACCGTTTAGTTAATTATTGTGAGTTACATGATATTGTACCTCCAAACCAAATCGGTTTCAGAAAAGGGTCCCGTACAAGTGACCATATACTGGTTCTGAAAACCCTCATTGATAAATACATTAACAAAGCTAAAAAGTCATATTTATATATTTGTTTTGTTGATTTCTCATCAGCCTTTGATACCATTTGGCGTAATGCTTTATTTTATAAACTTTATCAAAAAGGTATTGATGGTCATTTCATGAATATTATTCACAGTATGTATGAACATGTTTCTTTCGCAATAAAATACAATGATAAAATAACAAATGAGTTCCAAACAACTGTTGGTGTAAAACAAGGCTGTATACTTAGCCCAATGTTTTTTAATATATATTTATGTGATCTACAGGGTGTCTCAAAAAAAACCGTGCACGTGTTTACCCAACTTATTGACCATGAACTTCTAGAATTTGGTGTAACAATTGTATACATATTGATAGACCAAACACTAAGCTTTCATATGCCGTTTATTTCATCTAATTTGGTTTTGTCAATCCTGAGATATGATCAATTAACTAAAGCTATCTAAAATCGAAGTTGTGCCACTTTTACGGAAAGAATGCTTAAGATAAGCATTAAAACCCTCGTCCTCTTAAGGGAGAATGATCGCCGATTGCGCTAGAACGCAAAAAACAGTGACCTAGGGCGTCTAGGCGATCGCTTTTACATTCCCTGCGCTCATTTTGACGAAAAAAAATTGAGGCTGCCACCTTACCCGGGGGTAGGGTAAGCCGTCAAAGTCCGATAGTAGGGGGGTGGTTGCCACCTTACAATTTTTTTTAAATCGCCATTTTGAAAAATATTTTTATTGTGTGTTCCTGAAATATTTTAGCATGGGCCTATGTTAGAAACACCATTTCCATCACTTATAAGCAAAAAACCGGGTGAAATTCCGATATTTAGAACTTTTTTGGCGAAGATTTCTATGATATTTCACTGTCCAGCGAATACTGCGGGATTTTGAGGTCGGCCATGTTTGGTGACGTCATTGTGACGTCATGCGTGGGATGTTTGTACTCGTTTTAGTATGTATAGATAGAGGGAACCTCTAGCTATAACATGGTACCCAAATAAGCATACTCTGCATTTCGGAATGGATTTTTTTAGAGGGTGGTAACCCCGGTGGTAACAACCCCCCTCTCCGGAGTAACCCTTTATATTCATTGCAAACTGTAAAGTGGCACAACGTCGACTTTAGGTAGCTTTAGTTAATTAGTCATATCTCAAGATTGACAAAACCAAATCAGATAAAATAAACGGTATATGAAAGCTAACCGTTATGGCTATCAATATGTATACAATAGTTACATCAAATTCTTTAAGTTCACGGTCAATATGCTGGGTAAACACATGCACGGTTTTTTTTGAGACACCCTGTACCTGATATTTTTGATAATACTTGTGACCCTGTTCAACTTAATAATTCTAATTTAAACTGCTTGATGTATGCCGATGACCTGGTTATTATTTCAGAAACTGCTAAAGGTTTACAATGTGCTCTTAATAGACTCCATGACTATTGTAAAAAATGGAAACTTATTGTAAACATTGATAAATCTAAAGTAATGATTTTTAATAAGAGTGGTCATATTCTAAATAACTGCAACTTTCAATATGGTGATATAACGCTCAAGATAACTGGAGAGTACAGTTATCTTGGTATTGTTTTTACACCCTCTGGCTCATTCACAAAATCTATGTTGAAACTGGTAGAAAAGGCTTCCAAAGCATTCTTTAAAATAAGAGAAAATCTATACGTTACTTCTAGTAAATGTAGTTTAAAATTATTCCGTTCACTTATTCAACCTATTATAGGCTATGGTTGTGAGATTTGGGCACCTTACATCCTAAAGAATTTAAATGATAAGAATTTTATCCACTTATGTGATAAACTTCCTGGAGAAACCTTACATGTTAAAGTATGTAAACTTATTTTAGGTGTACATCGTAAAACTACAAACAATGCTGTTAGAGGTGATTTAGGTAGTTTTCCAATACTTATTATTTTACTCAGTCTTTCTGTAAAATATTGGTGGCATCTCAATGATATGTGTATAAGAGATCAAACAAAAATGTTGGTTGTTGATGCCCTTGTAGATAATAGGAAACTTTATAATAACAGTAGACATATTTTTTCTTGGTCTCATGGTATTAAAAAAGTCCTTGATACTATTGAGAGGTCTGATATATGGGAGAAACCAAACACATGCTGTAAATCCAACATTTCAACAATTGTTACTTCTGGCCTCGAAGATATTTATAACACTCAGTGGAAAGATAGTATTACAAATTCACAACCAAAACTTAGAACATATTGTCAATTCAAAGATAGTTTTGCAAAAGAAAATTATGTTATTATGTTTAATCGTAGTTTTAGAGTAGCATTTAGTAAACTTAGAATTAGCTCTCACACCCTTATGGTTGAAAAAGGCCGTCATACTTCCCCTAAAACACCACTTGAAAATAGACTTTGTACAAAATGTGATCTTAATATTACATTGAAGATGAATTCCATTTTATTATGGAATGCAGTCTCTACAATGATCATCGGACTAAATTATTTTCAGACTTAAAAGAAATTCTGTGTTTGGATAGCTTATCTGATTATAATAGGTTTATTTTAATTATGTGTGCTAATGATTATGATGTGCTCAAAATAGTTATTGACTATGTTAATATATGCTTCGCAACACGTGAGAGTAATTTGTAATATTTACTCACATGCATTATATCACTTTATTATATGAATGGTGCTTACATGTATTTTATTCTTGTTTATTATGTATCGTTACTTTGATTATACCATAATGTTTGGTGAATGTCAATAAAAAAAATAATTCTATAGCAATTAAATTGTATGGTGAAAGTATAGTTTTAATAGTGGGATGTATGTAGTAGACCACTAGACACTCATATCCAGACATTTTGCTTTGTTAACCCGCCTAAATCCAAGATGGCCGCCAAAATGGCCGCCAAAAATGGTAAAATTTCATATATTGGCATATATAAACCAACATGTATGATCAGAGTATAGTTTTGCAAGTTTTGCAAGTTACTAGCCTAGTAGCTTACCCCGGTTTGGTGCTCTCAAAATGTTGGGTTACGCCTAAGTTACTAGCGAGGTAGCGCTATTCTTCAATTACTCGCCATTGGGGCACTCGGCCAATGGTATGGTTAGCTATTCAAGCAGTTAGCTTGAATAGGGCACATACGGGGCGATCAGTCAGTGACCGTTCAATCTCCATCGAGCGGCCCATTAATATTTAATTTTTATATGCTGTTTAGCATATTGCAGGCCCGTAAGAAGGGGGGGGGGGGTCGATGGTGGCGATCGCCACCCCTTTGAAAATCTTCCCCGGAAAATTTGTACACGGATGAAAAAATTTCGCGCGCGGATGCAATATTCTTTGCTACAAGCTTGTTTAGAGCCAAAATTTACCTCGATCGTGCAAAAAATAGGTGCAAAATCGAACATTTTCGCGCGCGTAATTTGACTCACATTTTTGTTGTTGTTGAAAACGCCCCCCTTTGAAAAAAGTGTCTTACGGGCCTGTTAATTGTTAATTGTAAAACAGTCAGTATTAATGCAAGGTTTCCTTTTTATTAGATGAGTAAATCTGCATTCACTCACAGAAGGGACAGTTAGCATAGATTGAGAGAGGTATTAATTAGGAATTTGGTGGCGCATCATACATTCTAAAACATTCAAGTTCTGAGCTATGTGTCTCTTCTTAATTGGGCCTAGCATTAGATCTTAAACTTTCACCGGGCCTCTTCGTCCGCAGCTCGTAGCAGATGAACGACGTACTCCATTTCATTTCGCATCTAATTGTTTCTATTACAGCTTAGACCATGTAGACAGGGAGGAAGTGCGCAATAGAAAATAGTTTATCCACGGTTAAGCGTGCGCATTAGTGAATAATGATAAAGCTATCCCGTTGGTTTCAGTCAACATTGACTTTGTGTACGCATGATCGTTCCAGAAATCGTTTTTGTTTTGTTTTTTGGACCATGTCCGCGATTCCCCAAAATATGGGTGTTTTGGGAGCTTTGTCCGCGATTTCCAAAAATAGGGGATGTTTTTTGGAAGCTATGTCCGCGAATACAACAAAAGGGTATATTTTAAGACCCATGTCCGTTTTGCGGGTGAATTTCGAAAATCCATGTGATTTAGCATTTTCCGTTTATTTATAAATGTCCGGGTATAAATGGTATATCCAAAAAAAACCTGGATGTATCTCGCGTAAGGGAATCCCCCTTGTTACCGAGTGTGGGCCGAGTGTACCCGAATGTTTAATAGTTTCTTAACTGATATAACTGATATAGCCAATCGGAGAACTTCAATGATATCTTGTGACATGGCTACGTCAGAATTAATTGACCGACAGATTCTGGAGTTTTGCTCGGACAATTTCCGAAATACTTTTTTGAAGGAAATTACAGACTTTTTGGTAACGATGATAGATTTCATGTTTTTGTCGAAATAATTCATTATGAAAATCTATAAAGTCACTACCCCTTTTTAACATGTGTTTTAAAGCGGTTAACCTGTCTTTAAAGATAATTTAAAAAACAATATTTTAATTGACTCACCGTCAATACAGATGAGTCATGGCCGATCGCTATTGCTATAATCAAAACTATAACCCCCTAACAAAACCCAATAATGATATGGAATAAGATCGATAAACATTGTGTGTATATCGACCACTCTTCATTTGATTAAAATATTTTTAAAAACACAACAAATCCCCTGATAATAATACATGTTTCTCATAGTCTGATCAATAGTACCTCACACTTATCACTTGCTGTCCCGGCTCCTGGGGACCCGGGCGTTGCGGGGACTTAGCGGGGGAAATTACCTAGCGAAAATGTAATATCCCCCGCTATGTCTGGGTATTGTCCCGGGGGTGCGGGGCACTAAATATCGGAACGTCCCTGGTACAGCCCGGGGTACAGTCCCGGCCCCCGACAGCCGGGCAATATGTCACAGCCCGGGTACGGTCCCGGGTACAACCACCGCATTTCCCCGGCCCGGTAATATCCCTGAAGCATGTTCAATTCCGAAACACGTCGGTAGAAAAGCGACACAGATATGCGCCTAAATCGTATTATAATTGCATAGATATAAATTTTATCTAAACAAACTTACAGTTGCACAAAAGATCAGGTTGCTTCTTGTAGCCCAGCGCATAAAATTCCATTCAATCACGCGATAAAATTCATGAGAATATAAGCAGTTGAATATGTTATAAAACTTGCAATGTAAAAAACTCGCTAAGAAGTCGCACATCGAAATTTTATAAGGCGGACATCATGTTCATGATTCATTTGGTTCTCACACGTGCGTGAGCGAGCCCTTGCGACACTCCTGGGAAACCCCCAAACGCGAAATACGAGGGGTGTCATGCCCTAAAGGCCTAGGGAGTGTTCAGAAATACTTTGGTGGGGGAGATGGTAAAAAAAAAAGGGGGGGGGGGGCGGGCAAAATGATTAAGGTGCTCAAAAAAGTTTGGATAGAATAACGAAATTTCTGCCCTCTTTTGCGCGAATTATTAATGTAAATGAGTCATTATTTCAGGAACGAGTTTTTCTTGACCATTTAAAGGTTGTTGTTGCGATTGCTTGCCCGATTTTCAACTTGAAGTTTTTTATTCTACGGGGCCATCCTAATAAAATAGTCGTAATCCAAAATTGCATAAACCCATTTTTATGGCATATTTTAGACGCACAAGGTGACACTAAAATGTGCCCATTGAGTATATTAGGCCAAATAAAAATAAGAACATGTTTAGCGTCCTCACTTTTCCCAAAAGAGGAAGGAGGAGGCCCTTTTTATATTTCCCTAATTAGTGATAAACTTTGCTAAACAAAAAGAGGAGGCCCTTTTTAATCGGTTTTATTTCAGGGTTCTGAAGGGTTGGTCACTAACAAACTTGATTAAAATGCCATAAAGGAAGAAACAAACTAGTTATAGGCCAATACAAACATTTTTAAACTTTTAAACACCGGAACCAAAAAAGGAAATAATAAACAAATTAAAAAGGAAAAGAGGCGGTCATATAAAGAAACAGACAGCAGAGTGTGATATAACATAGGTATAAACACAATTGGTTATGTCATAAGTTTTATTTTATCAATTTAACATGAATGGAAATCACTAATTAATGTTAATAATACTATAAAAAGAAAATTGAAGTGGGCCCCAAAAATGAAGCGGGAGGGGACGCTAAACATGTTATTTTTTATTTTGCCTTGTAGTACACAAACTCGATCGGTGGTTAACCACCATTTGCGGTAATTCGACGTTATTTCACCTATTCGAACCGTCAAATTTCAGTATGTTTATCAGAAAAATACGATCTTTCGTATGATATGAATGTTTGAGGAAAATTACGAAAATGTGATCACACAACATCAAACTTTAAGTTAAATTGATATGATTGCTTCAACCGAAACTGGTAGGAAGTGCGGAGAAGAAAAAAAGACAATAACTTTGCATTGATTTAACGCCAAAGGAAATGACAAGCGAGGGGGGGGGGGTGTTAAGACGCGTGGCGTCCCAATACTGGCGTGAAAAATTGTATTTTCACTCTTGCTTTTCCCTTCTGGATTTTCATGGTTTGATTTTTTCAGGGGGGAACTCTCTCCCCTCCCCGCTAGCTTCACTTTAACTGCTTCCACTATGTAACTAAACCAAATCTAGGTCCGCGCTTCGTCAGCTCTTCATGTAGCCATGGTAGCGGAATGCAGTTTTCATAACGACGACACTGTTAAACTTGCGCCTCAAAGAGAAAACCCAGCATGCTTCACTTCCAACACACATGACCACTAATTTCTGTCACCCGAGTCTAATGGTTTCCATTGACATTGCAAATGTTTAACGAGATTCTTTAAGAAAATCATACTGCAAGTAGTAAAATTGATTTGACTTCAATTCAATCTTGTTTTCTTTAAGACCCTTGATTTTTTGAATAAATATTCTTGTTGGAATTCAACTTCTTTTTATCTAGTCCAAATTTGCCATGTATTTAATACTATTTTGAAGGTGGAAAGTCAAGACGACCTCCAGCTGTTTGGCTGTTTTTGTTTGGGAGAAAAACCATGTTGACAGTGTAGTGCTAAGCATGCTGGACTGCACAAGAAATCTTTTTTGCTTGCACATAAATGGGCAGTGTAGCCAATACCGCGGTTAGGCCGCGCTATTGGGCTACTTTTGACCCCTGCGCCACGGGCAAAAAAACGGGGGGGGGGGGCGGTTTGGGAAAAGTTAAGCTACAATGTATTTTCTGGGGCGTCTAGAGTAGTGCATGGTGGGTAACAAGGGAGGCAGGAGGCATAATAAATGGAAGTACACAGTCATGTAAATGAAAAACGTATTACACAGTCAAGTAAATGTAAACGTATTATATAACTTGTTTATTGAAAGAAATCAAAAGGAAAGACAACTTCAGGAATGTTCATACATACACATTTTCGTTTCCAGTACTACAATTAGAATTTTGAAACAATACAATATATTTACAATACTGAATAGTAGTCTACTGCGTATTCCAGAAAGAACGAGCTGGAAATCGCGGCTATATTTCAAAATTCAATTGTTTTTGTGATATTCCTATAAAATGTCAATTGAAAAGCGTGATTATGTCCTACATGTACATGTAGGGACATGTAGGAATTTCACGGACACAACTTCACTGAAGACAATTAACAGATATTTGTTATACCAACAAGTACATTTCTCATGCCGCTAATTCCAATGCCCGCTCTTTCTGGTGCCCACACAATCGTACAGAAAGAAGTATTAAAACTAAAGGTAAATTACACAACAGTATTCTATTATAGAACACTGTGTATTATGGATGAGATCAAAACGATGTTAAAGGTTGATAGTCTATTTAAGTGATAAATGAAAGCATACGATATTAAATAGTACCGTAAAACGGGGTGAATAGGGACATGAGGGTGAATATGGACAAAAATGGGAACAGTTTTTTAAATGTCACCCGGCCAGTTTGTGTACCGTAAAAGGGGGTGAATAGGGACATGGGGCCCCATGTACCTATTCACCACGTTTTACGGTACACAAATTGAAGGGGTGACATTTAAAAAACAGTTCCCATTTGTGTCCCTATTCACCCCGTTTTACGGTAGATAGTTATGAGAAATGTCATTCAAATTCAAAGCAATGAATTCTAACTTAAATGTAGGCCTACTCATGTACAGTATTGATATTAAAGTAAGACGATATTTTTATTAATGCATTCAGAAACATTCTTTGCATTGCAGCCATTCAGATAAAAAGCATTATTGAATCATTGCCAGAATTTTCAAATAAATCCTATAAAAGAAGGAAGTAATGTAGTATCCCTAAATTAAAATCTAGCATCTTGTTAACAGACTAGAAACTCTACTTTATCATTGGAGCAATAAAGCAAGATACTTTTCATCATGTATTGTAATGTAAAGTTGTTGGGGGCTAAGGGCATCACAGGGGAGCTTTGGTTCAGTTTCTTCTAAAAGCACCAAATTGGACTCATATGTTGCTCATACCATATTCTTATGATTTATGATGGATGCCAAAATTTAAATTGCTTCAATTATTAAGCTGACAAGCATACCAAATTGTTTGTCTGAGCACAAGGATTCTAAAAATGTATAGTTTACCCCACTTTCGATGTGTGGTTACTGAGATATTGAGCATGCTCCAATTTTGACAAAAGATATCTCACATTGTTCGTCAGATCACAAGGGTGCCAAAAATGGTAGTTGTTACCATGTGGAGTCGTTTTTGTGCCTTGTACAGGGGTCAAAAGGTCAAATTCTATAGGCGTATATATAGGGATTGCGACCTTTTCATCCATCATACATCATAAGAGTATGATATGAGCCCAATTTGGTGCTTTTAGAAGAAACTGAACCAAAATATCCCTTTTTAGCCCCCCAACTAAAGCTCTCTAATTCACAACAATCTCAATCATTCTATATACACAATACTGCAAAGTGGTACACTACAAATGTTACAAAACTACTAGTAGTAAATAAACAATAGAGAAATTGTTACAAATAGTACAATACACTAATATAACAGGATAAAACTAAAACCCTCCCCTTTCCTGTACGAGTGAATTGCTCTTTCAGCAATAACTAAGTGTTTTAAGAGACTGACTGCCATTGCTGATATGTGTGATCTGTTGAAAAATCAAACATTGCAAAACAGTGCGTTTGGGAACGGACAAGTCTTAAAAATGTGTGTGTGATTTCCCCATCAAACTATTGCAATGTTATTCTAAACCAATAACGTGTCAAAATGTTAAGGACCCAAACAGGCACACAAAAACCTATCCACACTGTTTTCTTTGGAACTGTCTAGTATAAAGGCACATACTTATTCCAAATGATTCATACCTCATAATTGAGACTAATGACATTTGTCTCAATGATATTTGTCAATACAAAGTACCAGGGTGCATATCATCAGTTCACATACAGATTCCTTCCCACAAATGGCACTTATTCCAAATGATTCATACCTCATAATTGGCACTTTTATTATGACATTTTACTCAATGATCTTTGTCAATACAAAGTACCAGGGTGCACATCAATCAGGTCACATACAGATTCCTTCCCCACAACATGGAACTGTGTAGTATTACAGGCACTTAAATCCTGTCACATACTTATTCAAATGATTCATAACTCATAATTGAGGACTAATGACATTTTACTCAATGATCTTTGTCAATACAAAGTACCAGGGTGCACATCATCCCGTCACAAACAGATCCTTCCCCACAACATGGAACTGTGTAGTATTACAGGCTCTAAATCCAGTCACATAATATTCCAAATGATTCATAACTCATAATTGCAGCTATAATTATGACATTTTACTCAATGATCTTTGTCAATACTAAGTACCAGGGTGCACATCATCGCCCTCACAAACAGATTCCTTCCCCACAACATGAACTGTGTAGTATTACAGCCCTTGAATCCCGTCACATACTTATTCCAAATGATTCATACCTCATAATTGCGACTATTATTATGACATTTTACTCAATGATCTTTGTCATACAAAGTCCAGGGTGCACATCATCAGGTCACATACAGATTCCTTCCCCACAACATGGAACTGTGTAGTATTACAGGCACTTGAATCCCGTCACATACTTATTCCAAATGATTCATACCTCACTAATTGCGACTATATTATGACATCTTACTCAATGATCTTTGTCAATACAAAGTACCAGGGTGCACATCATCCCATCACAAACAGATTCTTCCCACAACATGGACTGTGTAGTATTACAGGCACTTAATCCCGTCACATACTTATTCCAAATGATTCATACCTCATAATTGCGACTATTATTATGACATTTTACTCAATGATCTTTGTCAATACTAAGTACCAGGGTGCACATCATCCCGTCACAAACAGATTCCTCCCCACAACATGGAACTGTGTAGTATTACAGGCACTTGAATCCCGTCACATACTTATTCCAAATGATTCATACCTCATAATTGCGACTATTATTATGACATTTTACTCAATGATCTTTGTCATACAAAGTACCAGGGTGCACATCATCCCGTCACAAACAGATTCCTTCCCCACATGGAACTGTGTAGTATTACAGGCACTTGAATCCCGTCACATACTTATTCCAAATGATTCATACCTCATTATTGCGACTATTATTATGACATTTTACTCAATGATCTTTGTCAATACAAAGTACCAGGGTGCACATCATCCGTCACAAACAGATTCCTCCCCACAACATGGAACTGTGTAGTATTACAGGCACTTCATCCCGTCACATACTTATTCAAAAGATTCATAACTCACAATTGCGACTATTATTATGCCATTTTACTCAATGATCTTTGTCAATACAAAGTACCAGGGTGCACATCATCCCATCACAAACAGATTCCTTCCCACAACATGAACTGTGTAGTATACAGGGCACTTGAATCCCGTCACATACTTATTCCAAATGATTCATACCTCATTATTGCGACTATTATTATGACATTTTACTCAATGATCTTTGTCAATACAAAGTACCAGGGTGCACATCATCCGTCACAAACAGATTCCTTCCCCACAACATGGAACTGTGTAGTATTACAGCACTTCAATCCCGTCACATACTTATTCCAAAAGATCATAACTCACAATTGCGACTATTATTATGACATCTTACTCATGATCTTTGTCAATACAAAGTACCAGGGTGCACATCATCCTGTCACAAACAGATTCCTTCCCACAACATGGAACTGTGAGTATTACAGGCACTTGAATCCCGTCACATACTTATTCCAAATGATTCATAACTCATAATTGAGACTAATGACATTTTACTCAATGATCTTTGTCAATACTAAGTACCAGGGTGCACATCATCCCGTCACAAACAGATTCCTTCCCCACAACATGGAACTGTGTAGTATTACAGGCACTTGAATCCCGTCACATACTTATTCCAAATGATTCATACCTCATAATTGCGACTATTATTATGACATTTTACTCAATGATCTTTGTCAATACTAAGTACAGGGTGCACATCATCCCGTCACAAACAGATTCCTTCCCCACAACATGGAACTGTGTAGTATTACAGGCACTTGAATCCCGTCACATACTTATTCCAATGATTCATAACTCATAATTGAGACTAATGACATTTACTCAATGATCTTTGTCAATACAAAGTACCAGGGTGCACATCATCAGGTCACATACAGATTCCTTCCCCACAACATGGAACTGTGTAGTATTACAGGCACTTGAATCCCGTCACATACTTATTCCAAATGATTCATACCTCATAATTGCGACTATTATTATGACATCTTACTCAATGATCTTTGTCAATACAAAGTACCAGGGTGCACATCATCCGTCACAAACAGATTCCTTCCCACAACGTGGAACTGTGTTTTACAGGCACTTAAATCCCGTCACATACGTCATAATTGAGACTAATGCCATTTTACTCATGATCTTTGTCAATGCAAAGTACCAGGGTGCACATCATCCCGTCACAAACAGGTTTTTCTCCCCACAACATGGAACTGTGTAGTATTACAGGCACTTGAATCCCGTCACATACTTATTCCAAATGATTCATACCTCATAATTGCGACTATTATTATGACATTTACTCAATGATCTTTGTCAATACTAGTACCAGGGTGCATCACTCCGTCACAACAGATTCTTCCCCACAACATGGAACTGTGTAGTATTACAGGCACTTGAATCCCGTCACATACTTATTCCAAATGATTCATACCTCATAAATGCGACTATTATTATACATTTTACTCAATGATCTTTGTCAATACTAAGTACCAGGTGCACATCATCCCGTCACAAACAGATTCCTTCTCCACACATGGAACTGTGTAGTATTACAGCACTTGAATCCCATCACATACTTTTTCCAATGATTCATACTCATAATTGCGACTATTATGATGACATTTTACTCAATGATCTTTGTCAATACAAAGTAACCAGGGTGCACATTATCCCGTCACATACAGATTCCTTCCCCACAACATGGAACTGAGATATGAAAAACCTGACATTTTGAGGTCCTAATTCCATGTTGTTTTCTCGTAGCGGCAATTTCAAATTAAGGGGGGGGGTGGGGGGGGGGAGCGTGAGGGTCGCCGAAATTCCGCAAAAACACGCGTTACAAAAGGAAAGTCCATGTTGAGCGGCCATTAACTCAAGAAGTAAACCCCCTAGAATATGAGATTTGGTTTATTAATTAACTTCTTATGGTGATTTCAAAACTGAACAAAAATTGTAGCATGTTCCAGTTTTAAATGACAAGGGCCTGAAAATGGGCCAAAGTCTGTTTGGACCAATCTTCGCGGGAGGGTGGTGTCCTAACGCAAAAAGTACAAATATGTTATTATCCCTTTATTGGGGGGATTGTAGCCTAGCAGTAGTACTACTATATATGCAGAATTATGCACTGATTATACTTGTATCACTTGGATACAGCCTTCCAAAAAATCTTTTAAAGTGTTTTGACTCTAACTTGACCGCCCCCCCCCCCCCCCCCCCCCCCCCCCCCGCCAAGCAATATCATACCATTATTTTTGTTTACACATATGTTTACGATATGTCTCTAATGAAGTTATTTGAAAAGTGTCAGTTCGGTGTCAGAGTATCTTCATGGTCAGGCAACTCTTTTAAATTGGGGTATTTTACCAATTTTCTATGTATCATGACTGCTGAATTCGGCAACCCGTTTCAGATTTTGACCCAAGTATTTTTTTGGAAAAATGAATGTGCAATTTTTGTTCCCCAATATCTTTCATAATGTCACAATTCTGTCACAACAATTTCTTGAGACACTTTTTCTTTCAAATGTTGCTCAAAATACTTAATCAAAATCTGAAATGGGTTTCTGAATTCAGCAGCCATGATCAGATGCACAGAAAATGGGCAAAATACCCCAATTTAAAAGAGTTGCCTGACCACGAAGATACTCTGACACCAAACTGACACTTTTCAAATATCTTCATTAGAGACATCTGAAACATATGTAAACAAAAAAATGGTGCGATATTGCTGACGTTGGGTGGTGGTTTTTTTTTTTGGGGGGGGGGGGAGGGTTAAGTTAGGGTCAAAAACAATTTCAAAGATTTTTTGAAAGGCTGTATCCAAGTGATACAAGTATAATCTGTGCATAATTCTGCAAACATAGGTAGTACTACTGCTAGGCTACAATCCCCCCCCCCTCCCCCAAAATGGATACTAAAATTATTTGTACTTTTTTGCGTTAGGACCCCCCGAACATTGGTCTAAACCAGACTTTGGCCCATTTTCAGGCCCTTGTCATTTAACACTGGAACATGCTACAATTTTGTTGATTAAAGTTTTTAAATCAGCATAAAAAGTTAGTTATAGAAACCAAATCTCAATATTCTATCTAGGGGGTTTACTTCTTGAGATAGTGGCCGCTCAACATGGACTTTAATTTCGCGACGCGTGTTTTTTTGCGGACATTTGGCGACCCCCCCATCTAAACTTTCAAATTGCCGCTACGAGAAAACTAAACAGAGTTAGGACCTCAAAATGTCAGGTTTTTCATATCTCATCAATATCTACCAGTATATGAAATATGAACAAAAACTATTTGTTGAGTTGGGGTGGAATGACCCTCAATGATCTTTGTCATTACGAAGTACCAGGGTGCATATAATCCCGTCACATACAGAACTCTTCCCCACAAATGGAACTTTCTACTTTTAAAGGCACTTATTTGCAACCAGGGCACTGCCATTCACCTCTGGGTTTCCGTCGTATTCCAACGCATTTATAGTGGAACCACTTGATTCTGCATTCTGGGGCATCACACCATATCATCAACCCAAATTCTCCTTGTTGGCAGAGGCAATACAGAGTAGTTTCAGCTGAAAAAAGAGGAATTTGATGAATGGAACATTATTATATTGTTTATAGTGGTAATGCCTGCCATACCATCCATGTACATGAACAAACTTGCAGGAGAATCAAATTTCACATACAAACATGAAATGAGCGAATGTCGATGGCTTTTTTCCTTGTGAACATATCGCCAAAATTAAATTTCGTTATCAACAAAAAGCAACGTAAAAATTGGGATCAATATTATAATATTTTTTGTTGTTGAAAACGAATGGAAATGATCAATTAAATGATACAGCCAAAATCTAAATGATGGCATATTATCAAAAAACAAACTGAACTGGAAAGGTGCATAAATATAGTCATAAATTCCCCCAAACAGGCTGGAATAAGTAAAATAGTGAAGATATGGGCGATAAAAACAGACATTCTTGTTTAAACAGGAAAATGCTTACGCCTGAAACCTGAATATGAAATTTTGCATTGATGCATGAGTATTTTAATGAATCTAGCAAATTATATAGTTGACACAGAATGAAACACATATCTAATTCATGTATGCCGTTGTACAGTTACCATACCTTGGCAGTCAGAGCAAAGCCACTCAAGATCAGGAGGCTCATAAAGCAGACCCAAGCAGCGAAAGTGGAAGTCGACAGTTGGACACTGGCTATTTGAACAACGGATCATCTTCCCATCTCTGGAAGGAGGTTCTTGGCACCAACAAGTTGGATTTTCTTGGCCATCTTCAGCAGGGGGGTCATCTTTAGCAGTGGGGTCCTCTTCAGCAGGGGGGCCTTCTTCAGCAGGGAGGTTCTCTTCAGCAAGGGGGTTCTCTTCAGCAGGGGGGTTCTCTTCAGCAGGGGGGTCCTCTTCAGCAGGGGGGTCATCTCCAGCACGGGGGTCATCTCCAGCACGGGGGTCATCTTCAGCAGGGGGGTCATCTCCAGCAGGGGGTCATCTCCAGCATGGGGGCCATCTCCAGCATGGGGGTTCTCTTCAGCAGGGGGGTCCTCTTCAGCAGGGGGGCCTTCTTCAGCAGGGAGGTTCTCTTCAGCAAGGGGGTTCTCTTCAGCAGGGGGGTTCTCTTCAGCAGGGGGGTCCTCTTCAGCAGGGGGGTCATCTCCAGCAGGGGGGTCATCTCCAGCATGGGGGTCATCTCCAGCATGGGGGTCATCTTCAGCAGGGGGGTCATCTCCAGCATGGGGGCCATCTCCAGCATGGGGGCCATCTCCAGCATGGGGGTTATCTTCAGCAGGGGGGTCATCTATTTCAAGGTTTTCTCCTCCTGTGAGCACAAGTAATAAAAAGTTGCCTACAAATGTTATACGTCACATCCAAAGAGTACACTTCAATATAGGTGCAGATAATTTGAGTGTATGTCAGAGTAATTTCACAGCTTTTAAATGATACCACATTTGTTGAAATTGATCAATGCATTCAGATCTTGGAAGCAAAAACAGTTCTGAATTCTTATTATATTCTTTGTTATTTTGTTGTCTATTTGTATTTTGTTTTGAAGAACATTTTGCCACAAATTTCCCCCTTTTGATATGATATATTACACACTTCCTGTTAATATTCATCTTGCCATGTGATCAAAGGGTGTACTTTTTAATGAAAACAATGAGCAGTATCTGGCAGTAAAATGTGTTATCTTTGAAACGGGTCTCAGAGGACGCTAATTCACTTCTGGGCCAAATCCAAAACCTCCGTTTTGCGAGGGACGGAATTTGAGAAACATTTTTAGTTGTCCTAAATTTCCTGTTGGTAGATTTTACACCTGGAGTGGGTTTTTGGAAATTATCTACCTATGTGCTTTTATCATCATGACAGACAAAAACAGAATGCTACTGTTGAATGTTTCGCTATGGCGATGCAATTTAAACCATTCCGTCCCTTTTTTGACAATTCCGTCCCCCGCATTTTGAAATTGCGTTGCGCAATAACATGTGTTGCTATGGCAACATGCGTGATCGTTGCTATGCTTTTTTGTTTGTTTTGCGGAGAACACTGGGTTGTTATTCATGTGATATGCTTTTGGTGTCTAAATTTCTGACTGAAAAGACAGGATAATCGAAAACATCAATCCGTCCCTCGCAATGATGACATGATTTAGTATGGTCCTTCTTCCTGGCAGCTGATAATGAAAGATTCGTGGTTCACACAAAACAGTTATGCAAGCTAATGTAATGGTGCATAGGAGAAGAGCAAACAGGACATATAATGGGCTATGTGTAGAATGTGAGGACATTCATGCAAAGCTTATCAACAATTTGTGTGACACACGATCAGTCCACTTTTTGCCCTAAATTCATCAGTAAAAAACAAAAACACACACTTCCCAGATAACACAGATACGTCGGGCCGACGTCGGGTTTTGGTCGGTAACGTCGGCTGGACGTCGTGTCTTATTCGAGACTTCCAGCCGACGTCGGCACAACGTTGGTATTTATTGGCTAACAAAACGTCAGTCCATTGACGTCGTCAGAACGTCGAGTATACGTCGGGTACTGTACGTTCGCCTACTGCCGTCGTATGGACGTCGGTTGTAGGTCGTCAAAAGACCGTAATTATGTTGGTCTTATTGGGGATGTCCACTAAACGTCGGCTCGACGTTGGACAAACGTGGCTTACAAAACGTCGGCTCAATAACGTTATAAAGACGTCATCTTTAGGCCAAGTACAGAACGTCGGCGTACTGCTGTCGAATGGACGTCGGCTTAACGTCGGCGAAAACTGTCAATTCTGTCAGTAAATAAATACTTATTATGGACGTCTTTTAAACGTCGGCATGACGTTGGTCAAACATGGCCTATATACGTCGGTCTACTGACACTTTAAGGACGTCATATTTAGGCCAAGTACAGAACGTCGGCGTACTGCTGTCGAATGGACGTCGGCTTAACGTCGGCGAAAACTGTCAATTCTGTCAGTAAATAAAGACTTATTATGGACGTCTTTTAAACGTCGGCATGACGTTGGTCAAACATGGCCTATATACGTCGGTCTACTGACACTTTAAGGACGTCATATTTAGGCCAAGTACAGAACGTCGGCGTACTGCTGTCGATTGGACGTCGGCTTAACGTCGCCGAAAACTGTCAATTCTGTCAGTAAATGAAGACTTATTATGGACGTCTTTTAAACGTCGGCATGACGTTGGTCAAACATGGCCTATATACGTCGGTCTACTGACGCGTTAAGGACGTCATATTTAGGTGAAGTACAGAACGTCGGCGTACTGCTGTCGAATGGACGTCGGCTATATGGGGCTGACCCGACCCGCTGAGAAACGTCAGTTAAGGTAAACATCATGTCTCATAATTAACGGTCAGTCAAACATGGCCCACGCACCGTCGGCCCATTGATTTTTTTCGAAAGTTGTTCGCAGGCCAATTTAACACTAAGGTCGGCAAACTGCTGTCTAATGGACGTCGGATAGCCTTGAAACATCGTCCTAAAACACTATGGTTTGCCCATTGACATAGTTCGGTCAGACAAGTCCGGGAGTCAAGTACCGTATGCGGTATAAAGTAGGCTGTGCGTTAATACCAACGATTTTTTCAGTTACCCTATTATACGGGTAATTTCCTCTATAGAGGGTAAAAGTAAGTACAATATCTATGGGGTTTGGTAAAAGCACCCTTTTCTTTATTGATACCGGTTAATAAATTAACACATACTCCTTTCGAAATCTTTAGATTTCTTCGGCCCTCTTTTTATTGTGCTTGGAAAAATAGCTAGGGCAGTTTTATAACGAAAATATCATACGTTTTTGATATTTATTTCCATACCTATGGTCCATCTATATCCTTTTACTGCATGTATAAAGCACAGGTTTTGCGATTTGAAGTATAAAAGGAAAATTCTATAATTTGTTGTATAATATTAATATCACCACCCCTCATACGGCCGGGCAAATGAATTTTGTTGAACCGATCCGCGATAAATAATAATGCCGACCAATTTGCACGCAAGGGGGTTTGAGGGGATGTGCCCCCTAGCCTGAGAATGTTCAAATTTGTTGTTGAAAATAATGCCCAACTGAAGCCAATGAATGCACTTCTTCTCAAAAATCTGAATTTACATTAATGGGCATCATCAATTAGACCGTACCCGGGCCCGCGCCTCAATCTTCTTGATCAAATGTATAATAGGCGCAGCTTAAGACATTCATCTAAATAGTTATTTCTTCTTTATTGAGAAGCTAGACGCAACTGGCTCTAGACTTATAACAGACCGTGGTATATGGGACTATGGGCGCATGGTCTTTCTTACCATACTTATTATAACGGCCTATATATAGCAAAATTGATCAATTTTAGGTTCTATCAGAAGATTGGACATTGAAACATTAGCTATCTTTCAGTACTATAGCATGGTAAGTTATATTCCTACATAACATGCCACCACATATCTACCTAGTTCACATGGTAAGCTTAGGTTCAAATGAAATGATAAACCGTTATCCTACTCTATAACCCAATCCCCTAACATGAGATCACGTTTGTAGTCTGAATAATTCCTTCATTTGAACATTTATTCGCATCTCAAGTCGATTGTGCGCTGAACTCGTTTGTGCTGAATACGGCGCACATGGCGTCATTATCGTATTATGGACCTTTCAGCCGGAGTAAACCCGTGGATATTCAAGTATATAGATCTTTTTTATCGTTTTTACCTATACACATATGGATGGGGAGGGTACATGTAGTCGTCTGATCATGCACAGAAACAGTTGAAATCAAAGTAATACATAACTCCTTTTCCCCTCTTCTTCTTAAAATCATGTAACACTTTGAGAACAATATATCTGTCCTTCTTAACTTTAAGAAGAGTTCCGAAGCTAACTTTAAAATGTATAGAATTGAGTTACTCAGGCCTATTCTACTTATCTTATGAGAGTTTTCGTTCTTAACACTTTCCACGCGACTATTGGTTTTACCATTTATACAAAACAGATTTGTCAGAAATTCAATAATTTTGACAATTTCGAAACATTTTGTGAAATTTTGGAACTATCGTCTGCAGACGCCTGCCGCGTGGAAAGCGTTAACAACATGATTTAAAGGAACTCTTCTTAATCCGATCATTTTGGCTTGCTATATTTTGATATTTGATATCAGAAGAGCCTCCCTATTTTTCATTATTTGTGTACAAATGTTTTGCGCAAGACATGTTCCTTTTTAGATTATATAGACCATGCCAACATGCAGTGAATTACAGTGAAAACGCCAGTGTGTGTAAACTATAATACTTAATGAGCAAATGTCATGGCACCTTAAAAAATTCTTCTGAAGAACCATTGGATAAGTATGTAACTATACTTTTGAATACTGCTAGAATAGATAACATGAAGTTGAAAATCGGGCCAGAAATTAGAACACATATAACTTTAACAAACAGAACCTTTTCATTATGAATTAGTTATGCAGTTTACCGTGTAGCTTGTGTAATCCAAGAGTATGAAGAAACGGGAACCATAGGCTAATATTGACTTACATAGCCTTAAAAAAATAGTTTCAAATTATATAACAAAGGTAAGTCTTATTATGTATTTATACCTGTGATATTAATGAAAGCTTTGAATGATAGTGAATATGATCGGTTAATTTTAACTGCTTTAATTTGAGTCGGAATTAAAGTTTAGTGTAAAATATCTCAGTTAAACGGCGCTTGGTGTGCCCCAGGTTTGGACCCGAAAGAAGGAAATTCCTTTTCACCAAAGGAGCACCGTTGATGAACGGTGCTGAATGATAAGAGTTGATGATAAGAGTTGACACACCATTTTGTCTGATTATCTATTCCTTAAGACTTTCCACGCGGCAGGCGTCTCCAGGCGACATTCCATAATATTGTTCAAAAATGTCAACATTATATTGAATTTCATTACCATATTTTCAATCACCACGAGAAATGAATTGAAATACATATATAACATCCGGATAAACATGCCTAGTTTTGGTTTAGTTTTGAGATAGACTTTGACGAATGGCTCTGAATAATCTGTTTTGTATACGGTAAAACTTACTTGGTGGCTGAGAAAAGGGAAATCATACATAGTATAGGCCAGGGTTGTACAAAGTGCGGGAGCAGGGAGCACCGCTCCCGGGAAATAATGAGCAGAATTGGGGAAATAATGCCAAGTGGAAAAGAAAAAGTATTGGGGGAAAAGGGTGAAAATAGATGAAGAGAAAAAAATACAACTTTGGGTTATGAGCTGTGGTTGCACAGGTCAGGTATACTAACCGTGTTTATTGTTTTTATTGCTTTTCCCCAGTGGCGGCGCCAGGGGGACAAGGGGCATTTCCCCAAAAATATGTTTGTGCCCCACCCCTACTCCCCCCACCCCCCTCACAAAAAAAATCAATTTAGTTAAAATTAGAAAAAAAATGCAATTTTAGCATAATAAGGCAAAAAAATTCGCGCTTCGCGCACATTCTCTTACTAAATTAGGTTAAATTAGGTAACATTTGACAAGTTTAGTGTAAAATGCCACACAAGATTCTTCCCAAATGTAAAATTATTACTATATTACACCGGTAGTAGCCTCTACATCTAAACAACACTATAGCGACCATATTGTAATCTGATTTTTTATCAAACCTGTAAGTGTAGGTGAGGAAATGTTAAGCTCAAAACCTTGCTCCTGGGGAAGAAACAACTAAACAACATATTTTTCAGAAATTCAATAATTTTGACAATTAAGAAACATTTTGTGACATTTTGGAACTGTCGTCTGCAGACGTAGACGCCTGCCGCATGGAAAGCGTTAACAACAGGATTTAATAGGAACTCTTCTTAATCCGAGATCATTTTGGCTTGCTATATTTTTCATTATTGGTGTACAAATGTTTTGCGCAAGACATGTTCTTTTTTAGATTATATAGACCATGCCAACAACATGCAGTGAATTCGTCAGTGAATTACAGTGAAAATGCCAGTGTGTATACTATAATAATACTTAATGGGCAAATGTCATGTTACCTTGTGCTTCTGAAGAACCATTGGATAAGTATGCAACTATACTTGTGAATACTGCTAGAATAGATAACATGAAAATCGGGCCAGAAATTAGAACACATATAACTTTAACAAACAGAACCTTTTCATAATGAATTAGTTATGCAGTTTGTTACGGTGTAGCTTGTATAATCCAAGAGTATGAAGAAACGGGAACCATAGGCATTGACTTTCATAGCCTTAAAAAAGGATTAAAAATAGAAAAGCTTTGCCGCATTCAAACCTCTGTTGTTTTAATCGTAAAAGTTTCCGTGTGATCGAAATCATTCTTGCATCTCTTGTTTGCCCTATCCTCATATAGCTCCCCGGAAAATGGTTTCAAATTATATGAAAAAGAAAAGTCTTATTATTTATTTATACCTGTGATATTAATGAAAGCTTTGAATGATAGTGATGATCAAGTTAATTTTAACTGCTTTAATTTGAGTTGGAATTTTAAAAGTTTAGTGTAAAATATCTCAGTCAAAACGGCGCTTGGTGCGCCCCTGGTTTGGACCCGAAGGAGGAAATTCCTCTTCACCAAAGGAGCACCGTTGATGAACGGTGCTGCTGCAGACTGTCCATTCCTTGGACGTGAATGATGAGTTGACATACACACCATTTTGCCTGATTATCTATTCCTTAAGACTTAAATTTCCACGCGGCAGGCGTCTGACTCTGCAGGCGACATTCCAAAATAGTGTTCAAAAATGTCAAAAATTATTGAATTTCATTACCATATTTTCAATCACCACGAGAAATGAATTGAACTACATATAAACATGCCCAGTATTGGTTCAGTTTTGAGATAGACTTTGACGAATGGCTGTGAATACTCTGTTTTGTATATTATTGCCTTTATACAAAACCAAACGACTTGACTTGAGCCAAATAACTCTGAAATTATGACTTGACAGTGATTAGAAAATTGATAAACATTATTGATGACTCAAATTGCAAGTGATATGGTCATACCATTGTTTGCTACATAAATGCATGACTGATGTAAGTGCGGAGAGTGACCATCATTTGAGATCATTATTCTATTTAGGCCTATTGATTTTTTTTCTCTAAAATTATAAATTGACAAAATCAGCTAGTTTTAAATGTTTGGATCCCCTATTATTATGCCTATGAGCTAAAAATTGAAATACAATTTGCTGATATTTTTAAAAGAGTTTTCATTCTTCCCATATAATATTTGGCGGCCATCATACATCATACTATTAAAATATAAATGAATTCAATTTCCAATAAAAAGTCATTTTGATATATCATTGAATTAGAGTGGAATGAAGTGGGCAGCGCATGTATTTGCCTCCCCCTCTCTAAAAAAAATAATAATAATAATAAAAAAAATAAATGATAATAATAACAATACTATTAAATGATAATAATAATAAACAAATGAATTAATTAATTAATAGATTTATAAATTCAGAAATGAATACCCTCCCCTCACCCCCAATTTGGTATGAGGCACACTTTCCCTAAATTGATTTAACAACCGAGTTACGTCCAGTCGTTGCTGGCCTAAAAATCAGTCTCTACATCAGTCATTGTTTACCCATAGTGCATGTGCATGGACCATTGTGAAACCACTCGACCGACGGATTTAGAGGAGGCTGTATCCGTTAAGAATTCAAAACACTATGGGCCGTTCTACGTACAGTACGACACATCACCGGGCACATCACACTTCTATTTCTTCTATTTCTTCCTGTAACTGCCTTCAAATGGTTTAAAATAAACGCACTTCTACGTCAATAATCAACAGGATGTACAGCCGATCATGAATTGTGAATACGTATGTGCAGAATCATAAATGAACGTGAAGATAAAATATGTAGTACGACAAAAACTTGTGTACGTAGCTTTCAATACACGAAGTAAGCTTCCTATTTTATTTTTAATACTGTGTACAAATACATACATTTTGTAAGCATTCATAATTTCATGTACATGTGCATCATTGGATTGACATTGTGTACTTCGTTGTGCAATACCCTAACACTAAACAGTCTTAGCATACAAGGACAGACGTCAAGGAATACACTACAGCATAGAATACTGTGTCTCTACTTACTTACTGTATAAAAAAACTGACTAGTCACTAATACTAGTACTTTAGTACTATACATGTAGTACTGTTTCGTGTTTGTTGGAGTCGGATATAGCTGATTGAGACTAGAGAAAGTGTGACGACGTTCAGTCTTAATAAATGATACAAGGACAGAGGTCAAGGAATACAGAATAGAAATTAGAATCTGCATCTTCTTTTTTTTCTGCAAGTTCAAGGTATGTAGACCTGTAACACCAATTTATATTAATAAATATTAAATTCAATGAATTGTAACACATTTCGTATACCATATCAATGTGAGAACCCCCCCCCCCCCCGCCCCCCCGGGCTGCAGATATGCTGGGTGTGTGTGGGGGGGGGGGGGGGGGGCGGTCACTCTTGTATAATACAAGTTGTAATATCTGTGTAATGACGTATAACCAGCAGTTGCCACGTAGTGTCAGTTGCAGTGGTGTTTTTAACACAATTCAGTTTTTAGGGGTGTCACGCAGACGCAGCACATAACGGCTATTAACGCACATGTTTACTTGAGCCGCTGGCGCGTGACGCAAGACTTTTTCCTCGTAATTCGGAAACTGCAAGTACCAAGTACGTATACGAGTACTACATGTACAATGTTCATAGTTGGAATTACGTCCATAGCAGTCACATTTTTTAAGTTGGTACACAATTGGTGCACATTTAGCAATTTGGTGAAAATCACCTCTCTTGGCACCTTTTTAACTGTATCACCTGTAAGCATAGTTCATCTAAAGTATGTATAACCATACATTTTTGGAAAGCTGTTCTATACTAAGGATTTTAATGGCACTAATTTTAACCTGATATTCAGGGTGGCCAAAAATTCATAATCATAGGGTGTAACAAAAGAAATATACAAAAGTACATGTACATGAAATACTTAACTTTTTAAAAAGACTCACATTTTGTCCCAGTATGTAGAAATTAAAATCTAACTTATCGATGAAAGAAAGAATGTAAAATGTTATGATATTTTCCAGACAAATGCCCATTTGTAGCACCCTTCTCTGACCTCTTCCTATGCATGCTTTATATCATCCTGGGTCTACATTTGTACCTGTACACAAAACTCATGTCTCTAAGTTTCAGGGGTACTGTACCGTTAATGCCCATTGCCCAGTAGGGCGCTGTGCAGTGGCGTACCGACCAGGGGGGGCGGGGGCAAGTTACCCCCCCCCCCCCCCCCCCCCCCCTGGCTCCAAATACCGGGACGCTAAATTTACAATAGCGGGACGCTAAAAATTAGCAAGGAAAAAAAATAGGGCCTACGTCGAAAACACTGACGATTGGACAATATTTGTTGATTGGGTGTACTTTTTGGGCTGGGAAATTTTGTGACCGTGCGAAAATGTATGACTGTGCGAAATTTTTTGATTCACGAGGTGACTGACTGGGAACAAATTTGGGGCAACCTTTTACGAAAATGTACGCGTCGGGACGTCGACGACATACATGTATACTTTTGCCCCCCCTGGCTCACATGCCGCGGTACGCGCCTGGCGCTGTGTACCGTACCAGTGTATATGATATATCAATAAAAAAGAAAAACAGCTCATTTGAAAGAGCTTGAAAATATCTTTCATTTGATACTATGGGATGTGATGGTAGTACTTTAAATTGTAAATTTACAATATTTTTCAATTATTTTGTAATGTCCTGTTTTGCTTGGAACTGCCCTAATTGTACATGTATTGCATCTCTTTGTTTTTGTACAGATCGAATGGGGATGACCAATTGGAAGCAGTTTTGATCAGGAGCTGTAGTGTAAGGCATTGAAATCAGAATCAGGGATGATAGACAATTGGATATCAATGGCAGTGGATCCCAGATCCACAAAGTATTTTACATGTACTGGATTTATAACAGTCCTTTGAAGATGGGTTTGAATCATACAAAATTGCAAGTTGTACAACAAGGAGAAACGTGGCTAAAGTACTAATGGTTTGTCAAGTTTTGTGCATGAAATTGCCCGTTAAGAGACTACCAGAATCCAATCGTTAAGAGCTGGTGAGCCCCTTCCAAGCTTCCAATTCATCAACGAGTATGTACCAAGACTGGACTTGCAATACAACTACGAGATGTATAGTTATAGGTTACAGGATGTAGCATGTATGTACTTGCATTTTGAACTCGCCACCCAAAATCAGCCAAACAGTCAAATTATGGAACACTTTTAAGCTAAATGTATGGGCTTTCAAATAACAGATCTGTTACCAAAATAATATACATACATGTACATGTATTTACATAATCAACCCACAAATTTGTCGATCATAGATCCGAGCACTCGCGATCATTACAATTAAAGGTTGAGCGGTTGAGCGTGTCCTTGCCTGCAGTGCGTTCCAAAACAGGGAATCATTATACGCTGTGATCATCAAATTTTTGTTTTTATATTTGTTGTTCGGGCATGTACATTTGTAGCTATAATGATTTAATCAGTTCCAAATTGGCGAAAAAGATGGCAATTATGGCAACAATGGCCAAAATGTGTGCTCACGCATTGTTTTGGGCAGTAAAACAAAGACATTTTCAACATTTTTCCCTCTTGAGAATTTTTTTGAAGGGTGAACATCAAAAGTGAAGGTATTTCATCCTTTAGTTTGTATTAGTGAAAACACTGCCATGTTATGTAATGTACATGTAGACACATCTACATGAACATGATGTAGTGCGATTGTTGCCTGCATCCTTCTGTATTCATTTGCTGCTGCTTCGCCAAATTGCTATTCTTTCAAAACCTTGTATCTCCATCCAGCCCTTTAGATCACAGGGTGTTGGTCTGTATCTTTCACTCTTGTAGTCCACCTCTAGGCATTACATGAAATTGTTACCAAAAGGTGGCAAATATATCCCTTAACACAAATTCAGCTGATACCACGTTCGTAGGTTGCACGTTATGACCCTAGACCTCAATTTAGGGTCAAAGGTCACATGTGTTTCAATGGGAAGTCAAAAACTAAATTTAACATGGTAAAAAAACTAAAAAATGAGCTATTGAATATAAAAAGTATATTATGTTGTTGG
Source organism: Ophiura sarsii (assembly GCA_035610835.1). Classification (NCBI taxonomy): domain Eukaryota; kingdom Metazoa; phylum Echinodermata; class Ophiuroidea; order Amphilepidida; family Ophiuridae; genus Ophiura; species Ophiura sarsii. The sequence goes on along the minus strand of CM069448.1, from coordinate 5,271,136 downwards.
GATAAGTGTTTTAAACAAAAAAGTCAATCACAACTTCGATCGTAGATCAATAGTTTTTTTTTTAAATGACAAGTTGGCCAAAATACACCATTTTGGTCATATTTTCGCCAAATTGGCACAAAAATGACATGTTATCATCATTAAAAAAATATTTTGACTCATTATGAATTAATAAACCATGTTATAATGTTGGTATATAGATGTACTTTACATTACAACACATTTCAAAAGTCAATGGTATGCTGATGCCATGGCAACCAGCTTTAATATCCTTCAAATCCTTTAAATTTGACTCAGATTTTACCCATTTTCGATGAATTTGAAGGATATTAAAGCTGTTTGCCATGGCATGCGCACACCATTGACTTTTGAAATGTGTTATAATGTAAATTACATAAACCAACATTATAACATGGTTTATCAATTCATAATGAGTCAAAATATTTTTTTAAAGATGATAACATGTCTTTTATGTGCTAATTGTTGCGAAAATATGACCAAAATGGTCTATTTTGGCCAACTTGTCATTTTCAAAAGGTCACAGTTCAAAAACTATTGATCTATGATCAAAGTTGTGATTGACTTTTTTGTTTAAAACACTTATCCCAACAATATAATATACTTTTTATATTCAATAGCTCATCTTTTAGTTTTTTTACCATGTTAAATTTAGTTTTTGACTTCCCATTGAAACACATGTGACCTTTGACCCTAAATCGAGGTCTAGGGTCATAACGTGCAACCTACGAACGTGGGATCAGCTGAATTTGTGTTAAGGGATATATTTGCCACCTTTTGGTAACAATTTCATGTAATGCCTAGAGGTGGACTACAAAAATCAAAAACTAAGCACATTTTGGCCTCACACCCTGTGGTCTACTTCAGCATGTATAAAGTATTACTTCCTATGTTTTACCTTGGCGGTCTGCTCTTAACAAGTAACACAATCACATCTATAAAAACCTTGTAAGTTCTCTTGTCCCGGAACATGTATAAAGCAACTCTTCTTATGCATAACCGTTGGCAGTTTTACTTTATACATGATGAAGGGCCGGAAAAACATACAAGGTTCTGAAAGAATAGCGACGATATGTAGTTCAATGAACCTATCTATGGAAGTGTTTTTGTGATTTTAAAATTGATGCCATGCTAAAATGAAACTAAGTAACATGCTCGAATCTTCAGAATTTTAAAACACTCTTGCAATGTTCCATATTCAAATTTATGTTTATTGATGCGATAGCTACCTTTTTTTGCAAAGCGCCCTCACTGTCCCAAATTCTACCAAAATCTGCTATACATGTACATATGTACAATGTACAAGACAACAAATATGGGTTAGAGATGAAACATCTGCATACAATGTAGTATGACATCTTGTCCCCTAAATGACGGTATTACCACCATTCATTAAAATCAAATAAATGATATCAAAAATGAGCTACATGTATGTATAATGTATACCTTTTGATCAAAATACTGATTTTGCCAAGATGGCCACCATTTCAGGGATTTTTGGCCGGACCAGGCCGGGGCGCGATTTTTTTTTTACTAGCTAGTAAACATTTGTTAAATTTATTTATTTCGTTTTAATACGGAATAAAGCAAAACTGACAGAATAAAATGATTTTTTGATTTTTAAAAAAAAAAAAGTCAACTGATTTTACCTGTGAGCCCATACAAATGTTTACTAGTAAAAAAGAAAATCGTGGCCGGGGCATCCTGAAAGTTACAATTCAGAAATGGACACACAAGTTTGCATTTTTCTGTTCTGGTTGAGGGGTGAACATTTTCATCCTTGACAATTCAGAAATGTACATCATGTATGTACACAATGATATACTAGTTTACTTTTTCTTTACTAGCTGAGGGGTGAAAATGTTCATCCTTACAATTATTAAGTAATGGACAAAAGTTTGCCTTTTTCTATTCTAGCTGAGGGGTGAACATTTTGATCCTTTACAATTCAGAAATGGATCAGGACACACAAGTTTGCCTTTTTCTGCTTTAGCTGAGGGGCGAACATTTTCATCCTTTACAATTCAGATGGACACACAAATTTGCCTTTTTCTGTTTGGCTGAGGGGTGAAAATGTTCATTCTTTACAATTCAGAAATGGGCACACAAGTTTGCCTTTTTCTATTCTAGCTGAGGGGTGAGAATGTTTATCCTTTACAATTTACAATTCAGAAATGGACGCACATGTTTGATTTTGTTTCTATTCTAGCTGAGGTGCAAGAATGTTCATCCTTTACAATTCAGAAATGGACACAAAAAGTTGTTGTTGTTTTTTCTATTCTATCTGAGGGGTCAAATCAGTTTGTTATCTATCATTTTTATGGACCTACATAATCTGTTTTAACCCACGAACAGGCTGTAATGTATATCTTACAAATTGACATTGAGGTCAAAATGTCACAAAATGTTGCTCAAAAAGTGATCTTTTCACCTGTTCTTCCATCAAATCAAAATGTAATACTAAAAGTGAGCATGAGCGGCTTACACGTCCTTGGTTATGATCTGATGAAGTCATTAGAGTGGTGTTTTGCTAGTGAGACCTTCATTTATGGAAACAACCATAGTTTATTTATTGTGTTTTAAGCATTTTGATTGCAAAATTGTGATACAAATTCAGTTAATTTGGCTTATTTGTTCTGACCAAACTATTTAAAGTGAAGACATAAAAAACAATTGTTTTCCTTTTAATACTCTTGTGTACAGTACTTCCAAAACATCCTGCTGAATTGAATATCATGGATTTCCAAAGTATGAAAACTGCTCAGTGTTGCATATAAGTGTGTCTACTTATTATACATTTTCTACAAACCCTGTATTAATGACCTACATGTAGATGATATTGACAAAATAATATTTGAAATATTATGATTGCTTTAAGACTATATGTACATGTATGCTATAAATGTTCGAAGCAAATATCACATGACTTTTCAGCTTCAATTACGTGTACGTGTCAAGGGTCACAACTCGTGGTACATGACCCTTTATTAGATCTATCTATTTACTTAAATAGTATAAATTTATGCATTAGTGTTAGTATTGTAACTACAATAGAACTTCTTTAACACAAAACTGTTAACACAAAATTCCTGATAATGTGATGTAGTTCTGAGGCCATAGCTTTACGCAGGCATGAACATTTTCAGGCTGTAGCCTGAATTTAGGCTATTTTATTTTCCAAATGTCCGCATTTTATTCTATTTTTGGCCTATGTTGGCAAACTTTAATGCACCTTTGTTGAGGCTGTACAGGCTTGTTCATGCAAATTTATTCTCATGCCTGTTTATGTGATACCACAATTATCTGTATTAGTGTAACTGAAGGGCCTGGTGATTTTGGGTTAATGGGCTCCCTGCTAAATGCTATACAATTCGCCGGGGGTTTAGTGCAACAAAGGGCTATCTGCATTTTTTAAATGATCCACACAATATCAGGAACCTAATTATGAGAAAATAGTAAATTCACCTAATCAAAAAAGTTTATAGCATTTCTTCCAACTTGTCAAAACCCATTGGTGACATTGATGGGTACAAATATTTAATTCATTTTCCCCTCAAAATGACCAAAATACAGATAGCCCTTTATTGCACTAAACCCTCAAATTGTGATCTCTTAAAGGTTAGTCTTAGTCTGTAAATTAACAGGTTAATGGTGTATTTAATATAAAAGTTGCTGTAACTTTTTTTTTATTAAAGCGACTTCTAAGAGTTATTTTTGAACAACTATATATATTCCCAAGATAACAAGTGGGGTTTTTTATACACAAGATTTCTCTGTCCAAATTCTTGAAATGTTGTTTAAATTACTGTTCGAAATATAACCAACTCAACTTTTTTTGATCCACATTGTATAGGTAGTTAACTTATCTTCATGACCCTTTATTTTAACTATTTATTTACTTAGTATACATGTAGCTGTCGTATAGTGTTAATATTAGGAGTGGGCTATAGAGGGTCATTTTTAGGTCATAGTTTCAGATCACGCTTGCTACATGATTTTTTGATGACTTTATGCCTACTGACAACATTTTCAACAACAAAATTGAAAAAAATGCGAATTCCAGGGTAACCCGGCCTAAAAACCACAAAAAGTCAGCCATTTTGGAAAAAACAGACTTTTGATCATAACTCAGTCATTTTTGGTCTAATTTATTTGATTTTGGTGGCAATACCCATGTTTAAAGGTACAAGATGTCATTCTATGCTGGTTTCGTCTCATGTAACCCCTTCGTTTTCTTGTAATAGCTGATTTTGGTCAAATTTGGACTGTGAGGGCGCTTTGCAAAAAAGTAGCTTTCGCATTAATAAAAATGAATTTGAATACATGAAATGTGTTAAGAGTGTGTCAAGAAACATTGTCTGAAGATGTGAGCATGTTACCTCATTTCGTTTTACTGTGGCATCCACTTTAAAATCACAAGAACGCATTAAAAGCACTTCCATAGGATAGTACAGGGGTCAACGAACTTTCATTAGTGTGTGTTTTAATGGAGACAATTCAAAGATGTTCAAAATGGTGTAGCTTCAAAACAACAAATGGTATATTTTACTCAGATTTTCAGGAAATGCCTAAAATGTAACTCCTATCATATTTCAACATTAAAATTTGAGATGCTACGATGCGAAAGGTATTTTTTTTAAACAGCGCCCTCACAGGGCTATTTTCACTCAAAATGCCATTTTCAGGAAAACGAAACATCGTCATGCGATAAAAGTTGTATAAGATTATTCCATGTCCCAACAAACATGGGTATTGCCACCAAAATCAAATTGATTGGACCAAAAATTATTGATTTATGATCAAAATACTGTTTTTCCAAAATGGCCGACTTGTTGTGGTTTTTTGGCCGGGACACCCTGGATTTTGCATTTTTTCAATATTTTTGTTGAAAATGTTGTCAGTACGTATAAAGTCATCAAAAAAATCATGTAGCAAGCATGATCTGAAACTATGACCCTCTATAGCCCACTCCTATTAATATTGACATGTAACTTCAATGGAACCTCTTTAACACAACTGTTTGTGTTTTCACAAAATGTCTGATAAAGAAGTAGTTCCAAGGCCCAAGCTTTACGTAAAGATACCACAATTATCTGTATTACTGTGAATGAAGGGCCTGGTGATTTTGGGTTAGGGTTCATCTGCTTAATGTTATTAACAATTGTGATCTCTTAAACGTTAGTCTTAGTCTGTAAATTAACAGGTAAATAGTGTATTTAATATAAAAGTTGCTGTAAAGTTTTAATATAGTGACTTGCTGAAAGATGTAGAATGTATTTTTGAACAAATATATTCCCAAGATAAACAAGTGGTTTTTTTATACACAGAAGACTTCTCTATCCTCCGTCCAGATTCTTGAAATGTTGTTGATTACCATGATTACTGCAAGTTCGAAATATTGTTTTAACCAACTCACCTTTTATGATCACCTCTTGTGTGACTTCACATTGTATAGATGTTTACTCATCTTCATGACCCTTTATTTTAACTATTTATTTACTTTAGTATAAATGTCGTATTAGTGTTAATATTGATTTGTTACCTCAATGGAACCTCTTTAACACAAAACTGTTAACACAAAATGTCTTATATTATAATGTGAAGTAGTTCCAAGGCCCAAGCTTAACGTAATGATACATCAATTATCTGTATTACTGTGACTGGAGGGGCCTGGTGATTTTCTGTTAACGGGTCCCTGCTAAATGTTTTCAATATTATAATTGTGACCTCTTAAAAGTTAGTTTTTAGTCTGTAAATTAATAGGTATTTGGTGTATTTAAGGTCAAATTTACAGTAACTTTTTTTATAGTGACTTGTCGAAAGATTTACAAGTTATTTTTGAACAACTATATTCTCGAGATAATCACGTGTGGTTTTTTTATACAAAGAAGACATCCCTTCCGTCCAAATTGTCGAAAAGTTGATTATTACTGAAGTTCAAAATATTGTATAACCAACTCACCTTTTAAAATATGATCACATCTGTATGACCCAAATAGAGTTGACTTATCTTCAGCTTTCCAAAAATGTATACATTTGTGAGCACCATGTCACCACGCGTGCCCAGTAAATATACGCCAAGATAATCTACATAACGCGCAACCAACGTGTTCTGACATGGTGCGTGTATTACTATATAACTACTGAATGTCTAAAAATGTCTCAACACTTTCCGCGCGGCAATTAGTTATGCCATATACAAAACAGATTTTTCAGAAACCTTTCCCAATTTTCAAAGTCTACCTCAAATATAACAGAACCAAGACTAGGCATGTTTGTACTTCTTTCAATTCATTTCTTATAGTGATTCTAAATAGGGTATTCAAATTCAATACAATGTCATTTTTTAGACATTTTGTGAACTTTTGAAATGTCGTCTGCAGACGACTGCCGCGTGGAAAATCGTCTACAGACGACTGCCGCGTGGAAAATGTTAATATTGAATGTGCCATTACCTTGCCGTAGAAAAATTGTTCCGCCGCCGCAGATACTAGTTTGTTGGCGGGCACATGTAGTATGCTGACATTTTGAGTAGTATGTATGTTCAAGCTTCTGTTGGAATATACATTGTATACTTGAAAGTTTCCTTTTTGCTTCTTATTTAAGAAATCTTGTTAATTGTTATCTAATCATGTGTTAAAAGTTTATTATAAAAAAAGAAAAACGTACTATTGTCTCGATCGTGTTTATTAACATCATCATTTAGGTAATTTCAGTCGACAGGATCTAGGAGTCGGGCGGCGTAAGCTTTGTTGTCTGCTGTAAGTCGGTTAGGGAGGGTCTATGTAATCAGCACGTGGTCCACCGAATGTCCCACCAAACGTCCGGAAATAAACTGCCCCGTACCTCGCTAACGTTTGGTAGGCTGTAAGTCGCACACCCGACCTATGTAATTGGCACGCGGTCGGTCTAATGTCCTACCGACGACCGTTAATAAACTTCCCCGTGCTAACGTCGGCGGTAAGTCGCACACACGACCCATGTAATTCGCACGTGGTCGGCCAAATGTCCCACCAACGTCCGTTAAAACACTTTCCCTTGCTCACGTCGGCCGAACGTTATCGTTTGGTCGGCGTGAAGACGCACACGACCTATAATTGGCACGCGGTCGGCCGAATGTCCCACCAACGTCCGTTAATAAACTTCCCCGTGCTCACGTCGGCCGTACGTTATCGTTTGGTCGGCGTGAAGACGCTCACGGCCTATGTAATTAGCACGTAGTCGGCCGAATGTCCCGCCAACGTCCGTAAATAGACTTCCCAGTGCTCACGTCGGCCGAATGTCCCATTAACGTCTGATAATAAACGTAGTTCATAATTACGTCGGCCGTACGTTAATATTCGGTCGGAAACGGTAGGTCGGTTTATAGTCGGTAGGAAGTACGCTTAACGTTAAATAGACGTCGGCAACATGTCGTTCACAGGACCCTTAGGTCGGATTCTGGGTCGGCAAGACGTTTAGCCGACGTCCGCCCGACCTTTCTCACAAACCGTCGGCCCGACGTAGGCCCCATGAGCAGCCGACCCCTGAGCCGACGTCTCAGGGACGTTTGGTCCGACCAAAAGCCGACGTCGGCCCGACGCATTTGTGTTATCTGGGTTACGTCGTCGCCGCCTTGTTTCTGCTGCTTTCCTCACTCCAGCCTGACGTCTTTTCCGGATAAACTGCAGATGGGCCATATACATTCTGACTCCACTTTCTGCCAGCATGGCTTCATACGCAAGGTCAGCTATCTGGGCATCTGTTATATCCTCATCCTTGTGTCGATTATGAAAATGTTTCATAATTTGCGATGGGGGAGATAGCTCTTGATTTCCTTTTCCAGTTTGCCAATCATGGAAACTTGCTTTTAAATCTTTGTAGTGTCCATTACACTGAGAGAGCCCCACTTGTGCACACTTTTCACAATCACTGCTACCCCATGTGGAACGGTCTGCCACAGGAATTGGCACATACTGAAGAGGTGGACCATCTTGATACCAACACAGATCCTCTGTTGCATCTGCCTTATCTTGGCACACTTGATGAAGGCAGCCTGGTTTGTAACAAGCATGAAGAGCGAAAATATACTGGTCAGGGAGGTTTTTGATCATGTGTCGTTCACGAATATCCCATACCTGCACAAAGTACTCATACAATGTGGGATTTCTCTGTTTTAGTCTCTCCTTAGCTGTACGAGAGCCCTTGAGGAAAATGAGTAATTCTGCTCTCCTGGTCTGCAAGTTGGTTGCACTCTCATCTTCACAGCCTTTTATGGCTTTCAATTTTGAGCCCATGCAGGGTGCATCTTGGATGCGCTCGATGTAAATATCGGCAGCAACTTTCAAATTTCTTGTGAGCTTGTCATTATCCAGACCCTCTTCATTAAAGTTACTTCCTGTCAATGTAGATGGTATGAAGGTATTAGCGTGCGCTTGTGATATACATCCATTCATCAGCTCGACTTTGTTTAGATAGCTTCCACCACTATACCTGGTTGAGACGCATGTGAAGGTATTGCCACGATGTAGATGCCTCTCTGTCCAGTAAAACTGAACTTCGCTATGCGACGGCCCCTCATCGCTAGCTCCATCTACTCGGACACATTCCACTGGCTTTTTGACATCAACAAGATCCGACGCACTAATCATTTTGTAATCAGCAGCATGCTGCGCTGCATTTTTCTGGTAAACGAAGTGTGGTTTGACAACTGCAATGCAGGTTTGGGGAGTTGTTTCCGTTTCCATAAAGAGGTATGATGATGTTTGCAGTATGCTTGTGTAGCTGTTCACAAAATCAGTTCTTGTTGTAAGGGTTGGTTGTGATAGGAGGGCAATGTCTTTTCTTTGGCAATGAGTAAAAGTTGTATCCAGTCTGAACCCAGCTTGGTCATCTCTGTTAAGGATTACATGATTGCGGCCATCAGTAAGTTGAAGATTGTCCAGATTTTTGTAGAATGCATTGCTCCAATGACTGTCAGGGTTATACTTTAACGTAAAGCCCTTTCTTGCTCGCCGGCAAGTAATCTGTGCAACTCCCTTGTAACGCTTGGCAGATATCCTACGTTTGTTCTTAACTACGCACAGCTGTACAACGGTACCATAGGAAATCTTGCATTTGTATTTATCCTGAAGATGTTCCTGGATGCGTTTGTAGGTCACCTTTGGACCACGGCTTTTATTGTTGCCATCAAATGTGGCAACACCAGTACGCCTCCAAGCATCAGCACCCATCTGTCTGTCGGAAACAAATTTTTCGATGTCTTTTCCAATACTCGGATGGTCATTAATGATTTTGGACACTCTCGGAGGGACTTTCCTCTTAAGAAGGGAATGTTCGGCTTGCTTCTTCAAAACTTTGCGCTGCGCCTTTCTCTTTATGTATAGACGTTTTTTTGCTATGAATTCTCTACACTCATCATCAATAACATCTGAATTTATGTGAGAGCGATAGAGTTGCTGTTCATCTAAGATGAGATCTTCTTCATCTGACACATCTGAGAAGCATGCTTCGTTTCCGGAATCTGAACTGCAGCCACCATCATCATCAGACACCCAAGTACTTCCCACCTCATCATTGGTGTCTTCTTCTTGGTCAACATCTATGTTTAAATCTTGAATGCCGAAAGTTTGGAGTGTGGCTTCATCTTCTGTGATGGCTAACTGCTCGATTGCCTTTCGTATTTCATCCGTCTGTTTTATTGATTCTTGAATCAAATGCTGCTTCTTTTTGAAATTGTCAAATCCATAGTCTTTCTTTGCTTTCTTTGACCCTTTCCCAGCAGCTGCACATGCAGCATATTTAATTAACATGGTATCTTTCTGACTTGATGCCAATTTGCAGATTGATCTTAGTGCCTGTTTGGTAAGTCCTGTTGTAGTCTCACTGAACTGAAGTTTTTTAAGGTTGTTATGTAATTGTACATAATTTATATTGGCCTCTTTTACCATGATGTATAGTCTGCCTGGCTTCCCAATTTCCATTATGACCACTGGCATAGTCATGAGCAGTCTAATGGCTTTTGTCGATATATGGTTAACTCTCATGAAAATAGTGCAAATGAGATTTCAGAAGTTGAAAAAAAAAATTGTCTCCAATTTTATTCATTACACTATTTTTTAATAGTAGACATGTACTGGATACTAGATTTAAAATTTTGTGAACAACACTCATTGCATTTTTGTACAATATAACGTTGAATTTATATTATAATATCACTTGTTTGCAGATTTTGTTCCATGTTTATTACGTTATATACTTCCTATCAGCTCTAAAACAGAACGAGTTTACAAATTGTGATGCCAAAAACACAAAATTATAGTTACGAAAGCATACTTCTACCAATTACAGCGAACAAAATGCAATGTAATTTTGTAAATTGCAAGTATTATGAATCGTTTTTGGTCTTCACATCACTGTTTGAACCTCAGCTTTAAAACTAAAAAATGCACGGTTTTCCAAAATGAATATCTTTGTGCAAAGTATAAAATATATCTTTAATCGTATATTTTTCCAAGCGTTATAATGTGTTTTTAAAAGTTAGCTCAGAAACAATAAATATTATGCTTTACCAAAAACGCTGGCATTGGTATTCGGACTTTATGGGGTGGGTAACGTAATAAACATATACAAACACATGTAAACAAATATATTCAACATCGACCAAGTCAGTTTATTTTGTACACAGACACATCTAGTAAATGGTATTTTAGTAAGTTAGGTTGCCCAAAGTCCACTAAAAGACAGTGCTATATATTGTCGACTTGCTCTTTTGATGTAGGGTAAATATGGTGAATAACGTAATAAACATGGTCACTAAATCGACAGATGTAACATGGCACTTTACAGATATGTTGTTAGACCATGACATTATTACCTTTATGTAAATTTTAATAGCACTAAATATTGAATAGCCTTTTATCTCTTAAAATTAGTAAGATATTGATTTGTTTTATTTAAAACGATGGTAGTAGAATTGTTAATAAGACTGTACTCTGGTGACCTTTTTGTCTCCACTATTGCATTTGGTTCTGCCGGTATCGCCATTGGTTTTTTGCACTGTGTGGCACATATTTCTGTATAATAATGATAACAAAAACAAAACAAAGTTGATGACATATATTGCAGCTGTTTTAGCTAGGTATACCGTATTTATTCACACAATTATACGAATTGGTTTATTACGTTATCCAATAGCCATAGAACTATGCATCATTGAAGCATGCAAACAAATGAGATTGTGTCAGTATGTGAGACAATATGTATGTACACTAAGTTAACATTCATAAACACATAATAAATGTTGAATCACTATGAACAGGGTGCAATTATATTTATCAAATGATGAAAAGTTTATTACGTTGTCCATTATAAGGTGGTTCAGTCCTCACATAGAATAGTCCACATATTTAAATTATAACATTGGATACAATGTATGGTACTCAAGTACATCAATCATGAAAATTACTGAATTGATGCCAACATTAACATGAGAATAGACAATGAGGTTGGTTACGTTATCCTGTTTATTACGTTATTGGCGACAGCAACAGTGCCTAATACTAGCTTATAACATATATACAACGCAGTCAATGTACACGTTAGCGATACCTACTGCATTTCTTCACATTATAAACCCCATTTCGATATCATAGGTCCATTTGCAATGTTCTTAAGAGATCTATATGACTTCAACTTTCATTCAGCTTAATTTTCATATTACTCACAAGAACAAAATAATGAATTCTTACCATTCGTCGTGTTTTTTTCGCACTGTATTTTCAACAAGTATTCCCAATGTATGCCTGCGAAAAGGGCCTGCCACATGTATTTGCTTAATACAGTCGTAGAGTGTGGCTGTCTCTTTATCGATTTATTCGATAACGTAATAAACGATAACGTAGTAAACGTTTTTCGTACACATAGTACCATGTAGACGATCTGGAAAGAGCTAGCGAGTGCTCCAAGTAACCACAGAGTCTATGTGTATATATCAAATAGGTTTTTAACAAAAAGTTGTGTTTTGATACATAGTTCGGGAGAAATCTGAATAACGTAATAAACATCCTTAACAAGGTCGCATGCTTTGCAGCATTTTGATTTATTCTCAAGGTCAGACATGCTGCTAACGAATTTTGAAATTATTTTTTTCAAATACCAATGTTCTTTTAGATTCAGAATATGTACGTTTTAATGTTTAAATGGCAATTTTGAACAATTTTGATATTCTATATATCGCAGGTAACGTAATAAACATCAATATCTCGGACAGAATATATTAAATTGAAACAGGTTATCATCGTAAAATATGTGCATTTTTTTCCTAACCATGGAATATCGCTATATGTTCCCTACAAATTAGGACACGTTTTGTAGAAAGTGTTGTACTTTTCGTATTGTAATTAATAAAGGCAACATTTACTGTTATGCCGCGGACATGGAAATTTCGCTAATTTGGGGTATATGAGCGCAATTTTTTCCGTGAAAACACGATCAGAAGTATAGCAAAGTGTATATATGTCCAAATAGAAAACATCGAGATCTATCCAGAAAATAAGTTTTTCAAGCAAAAAAACATTGTATAAAACGGTAGTGGACCAAAGACATCAAAAAGTTCGTTTTGCACTGTTTTCATGAGAGTTAACCATATATGACCTGTCCCCACAAAAGGTCTTGTACACATCGCATAGGGGTGCCATACCCTTTTTCACAACAGCCAAGCAAATGTTGATTACGAGTTGACACTGGGAACAGCTGTCTGAATGTGTTGATTTACACATGTATGTCTGAAGTTGACATGCCTCTTCCAGTTGAAATGTAGGATCTAACGTGGATACATAAAGACCTTGTTGAATTTTATACTCGGTTTTGACACAGAGTGCCCTTTTCTTTTTGGTTACATAAAGTTCATACTTCCCCAACACATGCTGTGAAATTTCACTTGTTTTGCGGGTAGTGGTACATGTGTCGGGAGTTAATCTAAATCCTGTCTTACCAATTTAGTAAGTTGTAAAATGTCTCCTACTGGTTCTTCATCCTCTGCATCACTTGACCCGACTACTTCTACTTCCTCTTTATCACCAATATTCTCCAATTGCTCAAAAACTTCACTTCCTTCACTTCCGTTGTCATCTTCTTCCCCTGCACTGTCCTCCCCACCATCTGCATTCAAACCCACAGTCTCCTTCCTGCTGTCAAATTCCTGACCTTTGTTTTCATCGCTCCTCTTTGTGCTCAAACCTTTCGACTCGCTGTCAGATAGCTCACTGTTTTCACTACCTTTGTTCTCATCGATGGGAACCAATTCCAGATTGTTATCGCTCAAAGCTTGGTTATCTTCGTCTACATGTAAGTTTATAACATCTGTGTCTTCCTGCGGTTTCTCCTTGGTTGTATTCCCTTTCACAAACTGCTCCATAGTCTGTTGATTGGTAGCTCTCTTCCTTCTTTGTTTAGCACTTTTATGGGCATTTTTTTCTTTCTTCTTGAGCGACTGTAATTCTTTGGTTTTTCCCGAACAATCCTGCTTCAATCTCAATAACCTAGTAGAGTAATCGAGTGCCTGAGCATAATTTTGCACGTTTGACAGTTTGATCCGTTGCTGTTCAGTTAGCTTTATCTGGAGATTTAATTCCTCTACTTCCATGGTGAGCTCTTCCTGTCTCTCTACTCTTAGCTTTGTTGTCAGGCACTGCCTCTTTGGTACTGGCTCTCCTGACCTTGACTTCTTTTTTTTGAAGTTGTACCCAGACAACCGGACTTTTTCTGCGGCTAGAAGAGCGAGAGTTTTTTTGTCTCCTACAAGTGACATGTTTTGCTTGCAAAGCTCATAGCAGGCATCGTTAATTTGAGAATGGTACTTGTATAGCTTGTCTGTTGATGGTAGAGTGTATATCGCAGATATTTTCCGCAGTTGTTCTGCATCCACTTCGGTATGTAGTGTTGTTGTGGCTATACCAGTATCTACCTGTAAAAATATAAATTTCCAAAAGGAACTAGCATGAAATCAAAGGTAAGGCCCAAAAAAAAGAGGTTATGTTGTCTTCGACTGCCTGCTCGTCAGATTTAGGGCCGCTCCAATTTTTAATCCTTCAGATTGTCAGATTTTTTTTGTCAGATTTTTTTTAAAAACAGTTTAAATAGCAAAATAACTATGTGTTTATAAAATATTAGTGTGAGCTTCCCGCTGGTATAAGAAAAGAAAGAAAAGAAGAAAAATAATCCGCCTGCCCACCCCTCCTCTCTGAGAGCTCTGGAGGACGACCAAACATGACTCTTAGTGTGAGCTTCTGCTGGTATAAGAAAAAGAAAGAAAAGAAGAAAAATAATCCGCCTGCATAATCCGCCTGCAAAACCAGAAATGCTACCTACCAAAAGCGAGAATCACGCTGTGAAAACTGAGATTGCATTTTTCTTCCGGGCGTTATAGGGTTCCTTTTTCATGATCTCAATGTCTTTCGATGCAATAAATTTTCATTGCACCCACATATTTTACACTAAAAATTCCATTTTCAGGAAAACTAAACATCGTCATGAGATTGTATCAAACTATTCCTTGTCACCAAACATGGGTTTTGCCTCCAAAATCTAACAATTAAGCCAAATATTTTAAAGTTTTTTAGCCGGGATCCTTGGATTATGGAATAATTGATGGTTTTACATAACAAATCACTGAAAAACCATGGTTATCTATAAACTCTACGGTTTTCTAAATATGGCTATTCCCTTGGTGACAACATCAATGAAAAATACAAAATGGATTTCTGTTTCCCTATGATCTAAAAAACTTACCACTATTTCTGGACCTAATTGGGCCTGTGTAGTCAGTGTTAGTTGTTTGGTGCGAACCTTTGTAGTTTGACCTGCAAAAGGTGACAACATTTTGACAAATTACATAATCATTTTCAAAACAATACTGGGTAGAAAACTGACATTTTCTATGTATAATGATTGCTGAATTCAGCAACCCATTTCAGATCTTGATTAAGTAAAAAAAAATTTAAAAAATTACACATTCATTTTTCCAAGAATTTATGTATCATGGCTGCTGAATTCAGCAACCCATTTTAGATTTTTTTTCTCCTCCTTTTCAGATGTAAAGAAAAAAAATTAGGAAAAAGTGTCTCAGGAAATTTCTCTGACAGAATCGTGACATTATGAAAGATATGGAGGAAAAAAATTACACATTCATTTTTCCAAGAATTTATGTATCATGGCTGCTGAATTCAGCAACCCATTTTAGATTTTTTTCTCCTCCTTTTCAGATGTAAAGTAAAATTTATAAGAAAAAGTGTTTCAAGAAATTTCTGTGACAGAATTGTTACATTATGAGAAAGATGAGGAGAAAAAAAATTACACATTCATTTGTCCAAGAATTTGTATCATGACTGCTGAATTCAGCAACCCGTTTCAATTTTTTCCTCTCCTTTTCATATTTAAGAAAAATTTATAAGAAAAATAGAGACAGCGGTCCCAAATAGGTCGTCCGTTTATATGGGTAGTTTGGTTGCAATTGTATCGGTACTTCATCTGTTTAAATGTAATCAATTTTACATGCGGTCAATTTTACATCTTAACCTCAGATGACCTTTGACCTTGGTATGTGACCTTTGACCTCATTAACATATGAAGGTTTCGATGTTGCATCTATGACCGAGGTTTGGTTGCAATTGGTCATTGTATGGAAAAGAAAAGGACAATACAAACAATGTGTACTGAATTTTACATCTTGACCTCAGATGACCTTTGACCTTGGTATGGCCTATGCCCTCATTAACATATGAAGGTCTCCATGTTGCATCTATGATTGAAGTTTGATTGCAATTGGTATACTGTATAGAGAAGAAATGGACAAAACAAAAAGTGTATACCAAATTGTTGACAGACGGACACACGCACCACAGACAACACACACAAAGGATGCTGCCATAAGGTCTCTTCCTACGGACGATCTAAAAAGTGTCTCAAGAAATTTCTGTGATCTAATTGTGACATTATGAAAGATATGGAGGGAAAAAATTACATTCATTTTTCCAAAAAATACTTGGTCAAAAACTTATATTTTCTATGTATCATGACTGCTCAATTCAGCAACCCATTTCAGTATTTTAAGTATAATTTTTAAGAAAAAGTGTCTAAAGAAATTTCTGTGACAGAATTGTAATTGCTACATTATTCTCAGTTTTGCCAACATGTCGCAAATTTTTCTGACTCAACCCCCCCCCCCCCACACCCCTTGGAAAATTCAATTAGCATACCTGTCTGTGCATTAGATCTCGCCCCAGAAGATGTTGATGGGCCAGCCACATCATTTGGGTCTATATATGCTGATGTAGACGGTAACAAGATGACCGGCTCTATATATGCTGATGTGGTAGGTAATGATGTAGACGGTAACAAGATGACCGGATCACCTCCATGTGACTGCTCCAGAGTTGATGCTTCATCATCTACAGCATCTGACTTAAAGGTGAAGTGAATCGCCTCGACACTACTATCCAAATGTTGAAAAACTTCATCGTCATCGATTTCTGTATCATCTGACATCTTGATGCATACGAAGTCTTCACGAGATTTCTGAAGCTTGGCAACACCTGACAAAATAATAATAGCAACAAAAAAACACCTATTAGTCATCAAACACCCCTCATATTAATACATTTTCTTGTAACTTCGGTCGTGTGCCACGAATTGGAACCCCGTATTTTGAGGTGTGACATTTTTACACAGATAACCCTAACCGCACTGAATCTCACTGCCAGAAACTATCTCCAGGCACGTGCTGCTGCATTGCCGCGATGACGTCACCTACCGCAGGCATATGTGGCCACAGAGTTTGTGGCCGCATAGCCGCTAGGGAGTTAGCTCAGTTGGTAGAGGGACAGACTTGGGTGCGGATGGTCCCGCGATCGAATCCCGGGGGGTGCTGGGTGATTTTTCGGGTCAAAAAATTAGCACTTTTCCCCCCTCCCCCCCGATACCCACAAAAAAATAACTTTAGGGTCATTCCATGTCAAATCAACCAGTGGTCCCCAGGTGACCCTCTCAGATTTTGATGAAACTTCATCAGATTAATGGACTATGGCAAAAATTAACACATGCAAAAAAGTAAAATCATACTCCATGTCGTTTTCCAGATATGGCCCGTTGAAATATGGTCGAGAACGCGTTTTTTCTTATTCAAGATTCGCGAAAAGTCATATTTGTAATATCGTCCGACTTTGGAAGCTTATATTTCAGTCTTCGTACTAGGTAGAAAGCTGAAAGTTGGTATTCTAACTTACTTTTGGCCATATTTCAAGAATCTGACCTCAAATCAACTGTATCCCCTTTACTTTTTATGATATTGCCCCCCAAAGTAGCCACTTCATTCTGCCGGAAGTGTTTTTTGGGATTTTGGGGGTCACATGAATCCCATATTGCATATGAGTAATCTAGGGTCACATGTCTATAGCCACAAGCAAGTATAAACTCATCAATGTATTTATAAAAAAATGGCATGGCTCCAAAGTTGGGTCCAGGTGAAAAAATATCGAAAAGACCCCCTCCATCTTGTCAATGGTTGACCCCGCGACCAGTTGAAACATTTTTTGAGATTTGCACCAGTTGAACATATCATATCTACTTGTAAACCAAATTTCAGCTCTGGTTCTCAACTCCTCCATGGTAATGCCGAGTTTTTTTAAATTTTTTAAATTGGGGTATTTTTCCCCATTTTCTATGTATCATGACTGCTGAATTCGGCAACCCATTTCAGATTTTGACTTAGTATTTTTTGAAAAATGAATGTGTAATTTTTCCCCCCCCCCATATCTTTCATAATGACACAATTCTGTGACAGAAATTTCTTGGGACACTTTTTCTTAAAAATGTTCCTTAAAATACTTAGTCAAAATCTGAAATGGGTTGCCAAATTCAGCAGTCATGATACATAGAAAATGGGCAAAATACCCCAATTTAAAAAAAAATGAAAACTCGGCATTACCATGAAGGAGTTGAGTACCAGAGCTGAAATTTGATTTACAAGTAGATATGATACATGTTCAACTGGTGCAAATCTCAAAAAATGTTTCAACTGGTAGCGGGGTCAACCATTGACAAGATGGAGGGGGTCTTTTCGACATTTTTTCACCTGGACCCAACTTTGGAGCCATGCCATTTTACAGTAGTGCTAATACCACTGCCTGTACAGCGAGTGGTTTTGATTTTTGAACATGCTCCACGATAAATGAATTTAACAAAAGGTAACAAAGGTAACATAATCAAGCGCCCACCCAAATTGACTTTGCTAACCGCCCTGGGCGCTTAATAGGGATAATACGGTACCCAGTGTGACTTACATGTAGGCAGATTGTGTATTTTACTTGGTACTGACTTAGGCAATTTGACTACATGCTCATTCTAATATTATGAAAGTTCTTAGAAATTCACTCAAGTACGTTCTACCTTTTTAGATCCAGACTCTGGCACTACAATCACCTTTCTAAACTTAGAACACTCTTGCTTTCTAAATACTAGTAGTCACACAACAAATATGCCTAAGTCTGTGACTTAGGCAATTACTCCTTTTGATTTGGTAGCACGATTTGAGTTGAATATTTACCGAGGCACTTAAACCACAGGTGCCTCCCATGGTAAAGAGCTGCTTTAGGCAAAAATCTAAATTTGATGAAAAAATGACTTAGGAAATTATTTATTAACCCTAACTATACTACACCACACGGCAACTGGGCGGAAGAAATGCTATTAACCCGGCGTCAAAACGGACCCAGGCTATAACGAGGCGAATGTGTTCAATTTGACATTTATCATGACACTAATTCATGGCAACAGTTACATTTAATTTCATAAATGGGCGATTCCACGGTAACACGCGTTACATTTAAGCGCGCCATTCTTTATTCTCCACTATATAACTGTAAAAGTAATTTGAATAAAGTTTTCATCTTTTGTATTGTAATACCCAAGACTTAAGGCTACATTGTAGATCCTCATGCTAACACCAATATGAAATATTAGCTCATGTTAATGTAAGACCACTCCGAATATCGGTAACACGCGTTACGAAAAAAGACACACTAAAAAAAATCCCAACTTTGTTTTGCTTGTGTATTTCAACTATATAACCAACCTACAGTAGGCCTACAATCAATTGGTCACTACTGTAAGCAAGTACCTTTATAAGGTTTATAAAACTAGAATAATAACAAGAATTAAAGTTCTCACTTTTTTGTAAATGCAAAATAGTCGGTAACACGTGTTACGGTAACACGCATTACACTTTGTCCAGCCATAATTTACTAGCCTTAGATTCTTTATTATATTTCTAAATTAAAATTAATTTTGACTTTGACTTTTGCAATTGAACTAACATATTAACCATAAATAGTGATAAATAACACTTGAAAATTGAGGTTTTAGCACGTTTTCCTGAATATGAGTTTGGTAACACGCGTTACAACATTTTGATGGCCTATTGTAGAGTGGTTGTTATGAATTTATCTAATTGTTTACTATTTTTAAATAGGGCCTAACTAGTAGAATTAAAATTATAAGTGGCGTAAATTAAAACCAAATCAATAAAGTAAATATTTTCAAAAAAAGTGTTGCTCCGGTAACACGTGTTACCATTTTTGGGGTAAGAATAAAGTAGAATTTTTTCATAGTAAACATTAGCCAAATGTTGTAACAATTTTTTCCTGAACCTTTGCATGAGCTTTGACCAACATAGAGGTAAAAATAAATATTTTGGAGCAATTTTCAGTTTTTTTGCTCCGTCATATTTTCATGGAATCGCCCATACGTTTTCGCATACTTATGGTCACATTTTTTAAGTTGGTTCACAATTGGTGCACATTTAGCAATTTTGTGAAAATCACCTCTCTTGGCACCTTTTTAACTGTATCACAAGCATAGTTCATCTAAGTATATATACAGTAACTATACATTTGGAAAGCTGATATACTAAGGATTTTAATGGCACTAATTTTAACCTGATATTCAGGGTGGCCAATAAATCATATAGGGTGTAACAAAAGAAAAAAATATTCATGAAATACTTTACTTTATAAAAGGACTCACATTTCTTCCAGCATATGATTTTCCCTTTCCAAAAATGTATAATTTGTGGGGTTTTCTTTATAGTTAACTGTAACACTATACAGGGTGTGCAAAAAGTAGAAAGTATTAGGCATACGCTCATTAATTATAGAAAATAGCTAACTATATTTAAAGTAGCTCAAAATACATCAAAACATATCAATTCGCGGTAATTCAAGGCTATTTCGACGATTTCTCTCTCATTATACCGAATTAGGCCGTCAAATTTCAGTATGATGATGAGAAAAATACGAGCTTTCATATGATATGAAAATCTCTGTATGTTTGAAATATTTCTGTGTTACGAAAATGTGATCGGGTCATCTACCTTTAATTGATTGTTTTTTCCATGTGGCCACAGGCAGATCAAACTTTCCAGGATATATATATTTAATGACATTAAAAATGGGACAAATTCATGCGTTCGGGCTCTTCTAAAGCCATTTTTTTACAGACAAACATACACATGCCATCAAAGCTAGTACTGGCAGTAGTGGATTTGATTCCACAGGCAAAAACATTTGGGTTGACACGCCTCTGCTCTTAAAACCGCTGATGTTGTAACATTTGGCTTTTGAAACTTGTCATAAATATTGTTATGGTCTGTGTGTTGTGATTTTAAATGGTTAACAAAGTTTTGTTTTTTAAAGTCTTTCTTACGTTCTAAATTGAAACACAGAACATAAAACTGGGGTCAAAAAGAAACAGGATTACTGACATGCGTTTAGAGTAGTCTAGAGTATTGAAGTAATCCGGTATAACATTTTGGTTCATTTTGATGGACAGATTTTCAAGATAGATAGGATTTTAAGATATGACTATGTGAATTAAAGTATCTTTTTAAAGAAAATGAAAAAATAAGATACTAAAAAACCCACTTGTATACATTATTTTACTATTGTCCTTCCATTACACAACTACATCACAATATTCATTTCAAATAAAAAAAACAATATCAGAAAGTGTTACAGATTGCAAATAGTAAGACGAGTACAAATTGACACAAAAATGTAAAAAATATGGAAGACAAAAAACGGCGCGCGCCGCCCGATTTTGAAGCCTTCGCAAGCTTTGAGACAAACCTTTTTTTTGTTGTTGCCTGATACACGTATGTATAGTTTTTATGCTAAAAATGTTATAAGCAAAATGTGATTTCCATTTTTAGCACAATGTCACTCACACAAAGGGGTCCAAACTCAACACACGACCCTATGTCAAATTGTTTAAATATAAAATTAACCTATATTAAAAGGCTATATTAAAAAAATTGTCTCAAAGCTCCCGCACACATTTAATTGATGCGGGTTATAGAAAGAAGAAAAAAACCCAAAGATTCACCGATTTTTCAGAATTTCATTGATCACATCATTTTAAATACAAAAGATCATTTTTACAAGAATTGCAATATTTTATATTTATAAAAAATAAATTAAAAAAATACATTTCGCATTAGGTTTTGATAAACTGAAGAGCTTTGAGATTGAGACAAAAGGTTTTTTTTTAATATAGCCTAACCCCTAACCACACAATTATTTAGCAAATCATTTATATTAATAGTGATGCAAATTGAAATAGCTGCCTTATGAAGTATAAAATTGAGGTGGGCATGTAAATTTGCAAATTTGAAATGTATAGCCATTATTTTAATAGCAAATCATTTATAATAGTGATGCAAATTGAAATAGCTGCCTTATGAAATATAAAATTGAGGTGGGCATGTAAATTTGCAAATTCAAAATGTAGCCATTATTTAGCAAATCATTTATAATAGTGATGCAAATTGAAATAGCTGCCTTATGAAATATAAAATTGAGGTGGGCATGCAAATTTGCAAATTCAAAATGTATAGCCATTATTTAGCAAATCATTTATAATAGTGATGCAAATTGAAATAGCTGCCTTATGAAATATAAAATTGAGGTGGGCATGTAAATTTGCAAATTCGAAATGTAGCCATTATTTAGCAAATCATTTATAATAGTGATGCAAATTGAAATAGCTGCCTTATGAAATATAAAATTGAGGTGGGCATGCAAATTTGCAAATTCAAAATGTATAGCCATTATTTAGCAAATCATTTATAATAGTGATGCAAATTGAAATAGCTGCCTTATGAAATATAAAATTGAGGTGGGCATGTAAATTTGCAAATTCGAAATGTAGCCATTATTTAGCAAATCATTTATAATAGTGATGCAAATTGAAATAGCTGCCTTATGAAATATAAAATTGAGGTGGGCATGCAAATTTAAAATGTATAGCCATTATTTAGCAAATCATTTATAATAGTGATGCAAATTTAAATAGCTGCCTTATGAAATATAAAATTGAGGTGGGCATGTAAATTTGCAAATTCGAAATGTAGCTATTATTTAGCAAATCATTTATAATAGTGATGCAAATTGAAATAGCTGCCTTATGAAATATAAAATTGAGGTGGGCATGCAAATTTGCAAATTCAAAATGTATAGCCATTATTTAGCAAATCATTTATAATAGTGATGCAAATTGAAATAGCTGCCTTATGAAATATAAAATTGAGTGGGCATGCAAATTTGCAAATTCAAAATGTATAGCCTTCATTCGTGGTCAGAATACTTCGGCACTTTTTCTGTGACAACTGCGTACAGCGTAAACACGGAAGTGCGTTGTAGAACAGCGTAACTAACAACAGCGTTTCTTTGAGCAGTTCGCCGCGTCGCGGCCCCTGTAATACGATTGGCCACAATCGTATCCATGGGTCATGAATGTTCCCGCCCACACGCTCATTAACTAGGTGCGCGCATCGGCGGTTTTAAAAAGTGCTGAAGTATTCTGGCGACTACTATACTAGTAGGTCAGGGAAACACCTGTACCCAACCCCTATCTCACCCCCGACACAACACGGTACACCTGATCAAAAAGTGTACCCTGGTCCGACTCATGAACAAGCAATTTAGCATACTTTATTTTGCAAATTGCCAATAGCCATAGCAATATTTTCCCTAGGATCAAATGTTGCCAATTTAGAAATGTTTTCATATTAAATCCTGAAAGCCTACCAAATTGATTTGAAGAGGATTCAATTTTGCAAATTGCAGATCCATGTAAAATTACAAATATTAACATATTTTACAGTTTCACTTTTCAGACGAATTTAAGTGTTAGGCAATTTGACTGTTCTTTATTTTATTGCACATAATTGTAATAAAGCAGCTATTTAATGTTGCACCATTGTCACAGAATGTTTACTTTAACTTACCCTTATCGATCAGCTCATCCAGGGACGATGCTACAATACTCTTTTTAGTGACCCCATGCCACACTTTGAACATCCTTCTTGGCTTATCCATCTGAAAGACAACAACATTAAAAATATGGATAAGGCAGTGAAAAAAAACTCTTTTTTTCTTTATTCGAACGAATTTGTGAATTTTTCGAACAATTTCTTTAAAATTTTGTGTATTTTTTATTTGAAATGTAAAAAAATTGTTTGGAATGGCTGCAATTTTTTGAAACCATTTTTCTTTGCTTTTTGGTTTTTCAAAGAGCATGACCATATTTTATTATTATTATTATTTTTTTTTGGGGGGGCAAGCATTTCACCAACAAAAGTCCTGCACGAAGAACTCTTTTTTGGGGGGGGGGGGGGGGGGGGGGGGTTGGCGGGTGTAAGGGTGGTGGGGGGGGGGGGGGAGGTAGACAAGTTCCACCAGTCCCCGAAGTGTCGTCCCGCACCCGCTGAACTAATATACCCAGAATGCATAGCGCGGTCCTCCACTTGGGGACTGGTCACAAAGCGTGAAAATAGAAGGAGCAAAATAAAATCGGAATTGTGATTTTATTTACATACATGAATAATGCATGTCACTTGCCACGCAGATCTGCCGGCACGACGCGGCGCGGCTCGCTGCGCCGGCGGGGTGATGGTTCAGCAGAGGTTGATGATTGCGAGTAAAGAGTAAAACTATTAATTTTGGGGAAGTAATTCACCTAAAGAAGCCTCTTCTGTAAAGAAAGAGTACAATAAAACACAAACTCTAACCAATCCCGTGCCTCCTCAACCACACACTCTTCGCGAAGTAGTCAGCAGATCCCAGATGGCCAGATTTTACGTCACCCTGTTTGTTTACATTTTACAGCAGATTTTATTTACGATCAGCTTTAAAATCAACAGAATTCTGCCGGATAATATGTTCATGGAGGTGTATGTTGTTCCTCGATATTAATTAAACAACAAATTCTAGGCATACATAGCCTAGTTCGACTGTTCTGTGCGTTGAGCGACCGCTGCTCTCGTTCATTGATGAAACAAGCGGTAGCTGTTTTTTAAAGCTGTTAATTTTTAATCGATTGTTGTACCGGCCGGCCAGATGATTCTCCTACTTTGACAAGTGACTACATACATGATGACTGAGTGTTGTTGTGCCTAACTAGGCTTCACGACTACTTCTTACGAGGTCAGTACTTTTGTGTAATTTTACTAGGCCTAGTAATAGTTCATACATTTACATGATGTATAGTTTAGGCTAAATTAGGCTGGCCTTAAAAGGCCTAGCCTAGGGTTAGGGTAGGGATTTTTTTATGCCTAGAGGCTAGAGCTAGAGAGGGAGGCACTTTTTTATTTTAGGCCTACTTTTCCACAGATACCATGATAGTATTACTATTAGTTAGTTATTAAAATATGCCCAAATGTCAGTCAATTAATGCCATTCATAACCCCCATAGATTTTTGTAGCGGCTTCATGACTCTTCATGCAGGCTTCCTCCTGTGCCATTTGTACGCTTTCTTGCACTCCTTCGTACACCTTCCTGCATTCCTTCGTACGCCTTCTGCGCTACCTTCGAACGCCTTCCAGCGCTACCTTTGTACGCTTTCCTGCGATACCTTTGCGCTTTCCTGCGATACCTTTGTACGCTTTCCTGCGATACTTTTACGTTTTCCTGCGATACTTTTACGCTTTCCTGCGATACTTTTACGCTTTCCTGCGATACTTTTACGCTTTCCTGCGATACTTTTACGCTTACCTGCGCTACCTTCGTATTGCACGCTTTCCTGCGCCAGCTCTGTACAGGCCTTCTGCGCCAGCTTTGTAGGCCTAGTAAGTGCATCAGCTCTGTACGAAGCCTCCTGCTGCACCAGCTTAGTACGCCTTCCTGTGCCAGTTTCGTACACCTTCACGCACTTACGCTTTCATGCGCTAACGCCTTCCTGTTCCTGCGCTATCTTTGTACACATTCCTGCGCCACATGTCCATACATCTTACTGCACCTGTACGACGCTCTACGCTAGATCTGTACTGTAGGCCCCCGTGTAGGCCTTCATACATCCTGCCTGCGCCAGCCTCCTACACCTTCCTATGCCGGCTTCGTACCCTCCTATTATTTAAGTCTTGGTCTTAGTCCTATATCCTGCCTTTTCTTGCTCCATCAAACACTATCCTGCTCAGCCTATGATGAAGGTACGCACTCAAACTCAAAATAAAACAAATTAATTTTGTTTAAAAATTGAAATTCATATTTAGGCCTATCTTTTATGCAAAACATAATTCCATAAATTAACAATTAAAAAAACAAACAGAATTTTTTGTTGTTGTTGAAATTAGTGTGTTGATAAAAAAAAGGGACATTTTTAAAATTTGTATTATCATTTTTTTTAGGACATTTATTTATTTATTTGTTTTAAATATTTCCGATATTTCGTTATTAATTTATGTATGTGAGTAGTATTGGAGGGGTGGTCTGGTACAGATATTTATAGTTATACTATGATCATGTTAATGACAGAAGAGCCAATCGTGACCAAAAGTGCTTGATGATCCAACAGTACAGCAGCAGCCCATGCATCCAGCTGGTATTTAAAACTTTAAAGCTTATCACTTTAATATCAGACTTTTGCATGTCCACGGCCTACTGCCACATCGGTACGAATTATATCTTTTTACCGGCCGATATTGGAAATCATTAACACTTCATTGATTTAATTCTCTACGAAAAAAAGAGTGAAAAACATGAGACAGCGCAGCAGCAGGCCTTTTAAAACTTAGGTTTGGGAGTTTCTTCCATCTATTTTAGGTATGTGAAAATATGTACATCGTAAAATATTGACCAACAACCCGGTATGTAAACAGCCGCAAAGTGCAGGCTTGCTGTCGAAAGAAAACGACGGTTTAGCTAGTCATAGTAAACCAAAATGAATTTAAATGCATGATCAATCAACTTGATCATGATTCAGCCGTATTTTAAATGGATGTCATGAATGTGCGCGCCCGCGTGTGCGTAAGTGGACTACCAATTCGCGTGCAATTCGCGTGTTTGTGCAAGGCGCAGCTCACGCGGTAAGCAAATTGCTGTCAAAAAGTGCTCCGTCATTTGGGCTGGAACATTTCCAGTCGTCACAACAGCAAACGCAGTGGAGCGTATTGTACGACTGGAGGATAAAGTCTAGGGGGGGAGGTATCATCTTATAAATTAGTAAATCATTTGCTTCAGATATCATGTTTAATGTTCAAGTTCGGCATGTTCCCAATTGATTTTGAGTTTCCTGTTGCCGCTAGCATCCAAAATTGAGAATTAAAAATATTTTGTTATTTTATTTTTATTTAGGATTTTCACCTATCAAAAACATTCAATAAACTTTGTTTGCTACTTTCCGACTTCAATCATAGCTATGATGGTGTATCAACCAACATAGAACATGATTGAATTTAATATTTAATAATTTGGTATAGGCCTTGGCCTACAATCCCATCAAATACAAATCATTCTTGGAAAATATTAATTCAAGGTGGGTCCTTTAATATTTTGAAGGGGTTGAAATTGGTTGTGACCACTTGTTTCAAAATAAAGAAAATAAAAGATAATGAATAAACCTTATTTGTGGGTGTGGTTTTGGATGTCAACAAGAAATTCCATTGGTTTTAGGCTGGTACCAAATAAAAATCATGTTTAGCGTCCCTGTCGGCTTCCTTTTTTAGGGGCCGCCTCCTTTTCCACCCCTTTGTTTTAATTTTAAAAAAATAATATTTGTTGACTCCGTGAAATAAAACTGGTTGTCTACATCTTAGAACTCAGGACAAGACATCATTTTCATCTTGCCCATAATTTAAAGAAGCCAATAATATAGGGGCCTAGGCCTAGGCCTATGTAGTTTTTTGAGTCCAAGGGCGGTAATTTAAAATAAAAAACCAGGCAACCATCTTAAAAAAATAGCCTGGCCAGCTATCTTGACAAACTGTGATGTGCGGCCATTTTAGAGAAAACAGGGCCTCCCCCCTCCTTCCTTTTTTTCAAAAAGACAGGATGCTAAACATTTTATTTTGCCCTAGGCCTATGTTTTATTCACCTCGTCCCTTTTTTTAAACCTCCATCATCCTATCCTGTTCCTAGTATAATTTCCCAGTTGAATTTCGATGGCCCTCCCACTACAGAAAAAATACTATGTGGACCGTCTATGCTTCATTTCGTAGCTAATTCTAGCACTAGTCCAGCCTTGCGGAGTCTTTAAAATAAAAATTCAAAACGCAAAAGCTGCTCAGGCCTACCAGCCCTACCTACCTACCTACCAACAGCAGGGTTGCCAAAGAAATCAGGCCAAATCATGACCAATAGTCGCACAAATCTTTACAAAAATTTCCCAAATTTGATTTTGACACTTTATATTAATATTGGGGTCTATCACCACCCAAAAAACCTATAAAACATTTTTATTTACTGACTCTAGGCCTATAATATTTTCCTACACTTCCAACAAAAAAAGGAAAAGAAATAGGCTTTTCAAAGTCGAAATCGAGTGTTTTGAACTTTTGGCAACACTGCCACTGGCCTAAAAGTAAAATACAGGCTAGCTACTGTACAGACTCGTCGTCATTCAACGTGTTCAATCACGCATGGTCTTCTTTGTTCACCTATCAGTATCACAATCATGAAGTGTGCAAAGTACATGTACAGCATTGAATTTGTACAGGGTCTACCAGATCAATACCACCCTGCATCTTCAAGGCCGTGAGGAGATACATTGACAATGAATGAAACGGAAATCAAAAACCGCGAAGTCTTTTATTTTAATATTTTTAGACGGAATGTAATTTTCGAACTACAAATAAAATGGACCTGGTGTGCTTTCTATCAAGTAAAGAATATTCTAATGAAGAAATTCGCATAAAATATTTATAGCAAAATCAGCGCTTGAACTTCATTTGAAACAAATCTTTGGTTGGATGGAAGATGTTCGTTCGCTATGCAATCGAACAATGCGTTGCATGCATGTCATGATACTGATAGTGAGTGATAGAGGCCAAGGTACTTTCTCGAGCGATATTCTTGAAACCTCTCGAGTTCCTGGACATATCGTTGACTCATTTATGTATGTATTTCATGTACATCGTCAGAGTTTAAAAGAAATATTAAAATATATATCGTACATACCTTCAAAGTGGTGTATTTTGTTGACGTTGCAGCACTCAATATTTCCTCAGTTTTCTCAAGATCCGCCGGGCAGCGTGGGTACCCAGATACTTGCAGCGCGTTTATTTCCCAAATATTTCGTTCGATACCGTATACACAGGTACTTTTACCCTGCTGCCTTTAGCCAGCCGAAAAAAACCAGACGGTGCTGGGAAAAGTACCAAACATTGCTGGTTCCCTGCGCCTAGGGGACTCGCCGCCATTCTGATTGACTGATCGGCAATGTACCAGGGAACCAGCGTACAAAAAGTTGATAGACAATTTCTCAGATTAGAAAAGCCCGGGAGAAAGGCACCATAGATTTTCGGGGTGGGGGTGGTTTAGAAATAAATTGACAATACAAAATATTAAAATAACAAAATAATAGAAGAATATTATTAAAAGAATAGACGAATATTATAAAATAATAAAATAATAAAATAATAAAATACTAAAATAATAAAATAATAAAATAATAAAATAATAAAATAATAAAATAATAAAATAAATAAAATAATAAAATAATAAAATAATAAAATAATAAAATAATAAAATAATAAAATAATAAAATAATAAAATAAGGCCAAATAAAAAAAAAAAATAGTTTCTCGTCCCAACTTTTTGAAAAATGGAGGATGAGGGCAGTTTTTTTTTTTTTTTTTTTTCCAAAATGGCGGATCCAAGATGGCGGGTGCCCCTTTTTCCAAAACTGGTTTCGCTTTTTCCAACATGGTGGAAATGTTTTTGCTTCAAAATGGCCGCCACTTTTCTAAGACTAGCTTTATAACCTTAAAATGAGTACATTTCGCCTGTTGTGTTGTTTTTTGATTGTAACACAGGTTTTTTTAAAATATTGACACATTCTCCATTAACAACATCAGTGTGATCTTGAAATTTAAAAAAAAAAAATTAAAAAAAATTATTATTATTATTTTTTTTTTTTAAAAGCTTTTGGGATGCGGCAGCCAAAACGGATGCGCGCGGGGACGAGAAACTACTATATTTTTTTATTTGGCCTAATAAAATAATAAAATAATAAAATAATAAAATAATAAAATAATAAAATAATAAATTAATAAAATAATAAAAAAATTAAATAATTAAAATAATAAATAATAAATAGTAAATATTAGGGAACGATCACTATTTATACGCCGCCGGGGGCGGAGGAAATCAGGGGGGACACAAAATATTTTTTTAAACATGATGGGATTTTGATGGTCAAAAGTAATAAATAAATAATAAATAAATAGTTAATAAATAGCAAATAAGGGACCGTTCATTATTTATGGTGGGGGGCGGTGGGACAAATTTGAGACTCGTATGTTAAAATTACCTACCCCCCCCCCCTACGGCTGAAACTGAAAATTACATAACCCCCCTGCTAACCAGTAGCTTTTTACACAACCCCCCCCCCCCCCCCCCAACAAAAAAAACCCAACTTGTCATACTTTAATATTTAGGGGCTGTCTTTACCTTTGGAATTTGTCATGGATACGTTGGAAAATTTTGTTTGTGCCCTATCTGAACGGCCAATAATGTTATGATGCCCCTTCTTTTTAGTTTTTGAAATTGGGAATGGCGAGCGTAGCGAGTTGGATTTTTTTCTTCTTCATATATATACATTTTGGGTGGTTTTGTGAGTCTTTATAACCCGAACAAGAACATTCTGAGCAGAAACGTATAATCCAGTGAAACGTTCTACTTTTGTGAGTAAGCATTGGTGCAAAGCAGAGATGAGGTGAAAAGCATGCAATAAATCACATTTTTAAATCATGATATTGGATTTTGTAACATTATACACCCTGTGGCTCTAATGTCTCGACCGTTAATGATTATATAGATGTTTTTCCACCATATCGTCGATTTGCTGTCCAGAAGTCGTCTCATAGTAAACGTTTTTGAAGTCGATAGGTTTTAAGAAAATATGCGCGAAGCGCAGAAAAAATTGCATTTACACTCCAAAATAGTCTCTAAAATCAATCCAATCACCACCATCTTTATAGTTTAAACAAATTTACACAACCCCCCCTGTTCAAGAATAAAAAGTTACATAACCCCCCTATTTCAACATATGAAAGTTACATGAACCCCACCCCCCCCCTCCCCCCATAGTAATAACCCCCGCCCCCACCATAAATAATGAACGGTAAACAAAGAAATAAAGCAATACATCAAGAAATAAATACATGAAGAAATAAATACATATACTTATTTATATATAATCAACAAATAAATCAACAATAAACAAATAAATTAACAAGTAAATAATAAATCATAATAAATGAATTAAAAAACAAACACATTTATTATAAAATACATCCTGGTCTGAATATTTAATAGCGCCAAAACAAAAGTTATTAAAAACCGTTAACCCCTATTTTTCATAGTCGAGCGTTCCCGCAATATTTTAACATTATGGGATATTCCAAACAAAATGGAGGAAATCTATCGCCCGGGCGGCCGGGTCTATATTGCAGCAGCTGAGAGGGAGGATGATATTTTAGTAGACCTTTTGGTCATGTTGGCGGTGAAAATTTGAGGATGTAAGGTAAAAAAAAAGGATGTGTGAACGTGGCCTCGTGTCTATGTATTCATTTAAAATTAAACGAATGATTTGGTCAGCAGAGGGCCGGCGGAAATCACTTTGCGATCATAGTGCAGTGCATGAGTGATGACATTAAAAACTTGAATTCAAGTTTTGTATTTAAAACTCGGCGAACTTTCTAGGTAATGTCCTCGGTACCTGCCCGGGTATGTGCCCCGCATCAATTCCTGGCTCATAAAACAGTTGGTAACAGTTGGGTAACAGTCCCGGGTACATCTCGGTATAACAGCCCGGGGGGCCGGGCTGCCTAATTGTACATCCCCGCTAAAACCCCGGCTATTGTCCCGGGTACCGGGGCACCCATTTTGAGTATTCCCCCGCTAAAGCCCCGGCTATTTTTTCGGCAACGCCCGGGTCCCCAGGAGCCGGGACAGCAAATGACAAGCGCATATTATATTGTAGGCCTACACCTTTATATATTTATTTCCATGTGAATGTGTGAGTACATGTAGCACATGTCAATTGTATGACGCACTATACGACCCCCGGGAATGTCGCGTCAATTGACCGAGGTGCATCACTTTCTCATGTACCATGACGCACCCTTGTGTCATAAATGTAATGAACATTTGCCATACAATGACGGTACCCTTAGTCAATTTTGTGACGCACCATTCATGCCATTGATTGCTTCTGACGGATCATGACTGTCTCAAATGATGCACCCCACCGTCATACTTCATTGTTGACTGAACTGGATTGCAATATATTATATGAAAATATCTTTTAAAAGGTGTACAATTTTTCAAATCTCGGTAGAAAAATCCCCAATCAAACAATGTTTGAAAGAGAAGTTGGCCGACTATGTTAAACATTCTACTCGTTTGAAGTTATTTTTGTAAAATTATTTTGCAATCGCTTTAATATTTACGACTTAAGTCAACTTCATACATCTGTAGAAACTCGTCTTACAGCTTTTAACTCGTTTCCTGATTGTTCCGCTATTTGACCGGATATTTGACCGGTGTGTTTTGCTCTATACATAATACTCGTGGCCAATGAATATTGTAAGTGTAGCATGTATAATTCAGGGGATCTTCCCCTATATTTGGTGTTGTCAAACCTTGCCCCTCGGATATCTGAAAATAAAGCCTTGTTGGTGATGAGTAGGGCCTACATGTAAAATCATGATCGTTTACGCATGATGACGCACCATGTGACGCACCCAGATAAAGTGAATGACATTGACTCATCCATTCGTCAATATTGTGACGGACCAAAGGCTCCCCAGGACGTACCCTGCGTCACGAATGTGGTGGTAAATGACGCACCCATGACGCAACTCTCCCAGAGGTCGAATAGTGCGTCATGCAACTGATATGTGCATTATTCTTATACTCTTATGCGGAGTGTATTGAAAATATCTAATTGCACTCCGTGTGCGTGCCGTAAATACACGCATTACACGCTATGTATTGATTTGTTGTCCGCGCAGCACGAGTTCGCCGATATTGTACATATTGATTTATATTGTCATGTATGAATTACGTTAATAAATACCTATGTTTTGTTTTTCGAAGCACTTGTTGATATGATCACAATAGCACTTTCCTTCTGGAATCGTGCCATTATTCACACATCAACATCAGCGCACGTTCATTGATCTCTCAAACCGCATGTATCCATTTGTAGACCTTTAAATGATGTATGCCTGTGAAATATGTTTACGAAAACATAATCACAAATTATCATCTGAGTTACTTCCATCCGTGTTAATGTTGTGTGCCCAACGTCTTTTGAACATTTGTTTTTCAATGATTTATTTAATTCTGCTGGTAGGTGTGGGGAGTATGTAAATTAATACAATCGCAAAATAATAATAAAAGAAGTTCCTTGCCACTCATTGAAGTTCAAATATTGAAGTTCAAATATTTCACATAAATATTTAATATAAATTAAACAATTGCATGTCAAAATAAGCAGACAATAATTCTCTATCATGTCTGTATGAAATTAAGATGTACGCATTTATGCATGGCTGAGCACATTCATTAAGCAATGGTAAGGTTCATATTGTGTTCAATCATTCACATTAACATTTGAATGGAGGGATTATCCAATTTTTTGCAATCTTCTTCCACAGACCTTGCCATTGTCAAGTGAATAGGATCTGCCATGCATGAGTGATCATGTCTAAATTCCATTTTAAGCTGTTAGAGGATTACTTTCTGCTTATTTTGATATACAATTATATATATTCTATTAAATATTAATTTGAAATATTTGGACTTTACTAAGTGGCAAGGAACTTCTTTGGACGAGTGACAAGACAAGAGATTTATACTTTTCGTTGTGATTTTATACTTTTTATCAAATTCTTACTAAATACATACAGGGTGAGTAAAAAAGGTATTCTCAACTTTGGGATTTTATATCTTAAAATCTGTGCAAAAATTGTACAGATTTTTCATTGAGGCAGACGGGTTATCTCATTGGTTTTCTTAATTTTAGTTGGATGACGTTGGTTGTGACAAACATTATGTTATGCTCATTTACGTAAAAATGAACATTTTACAAACCGAACAAGAAAGCAACATTTTCTATTTTAAGATCTATTGAATTCCACTATTGAAAACGGTCCACACTCTAGTCCGAGCCGAGTCCAACTATCACAAAAGCATTCTTTTTGTTGTTGTTGCTGATTTTGTATAATAAGTAATGACATTGTTTCGTCATTATTTCGCATTTAATGGTTTATAAAATAACTGAGAATGTTTGATTTGCCTTAAAATTAGTTATCATTTTTTTACTATACATGAATCTACTTATTTATTAATATCAAGCATTATTGAGTAAAATATTCAATTTTGTGTTCGGTTTCAAAATGCAGTAACTTTACCAAAACAGTCATATCTGGTAAACGGTACCATGAAATGTCATGATTCTTTTTCTATTGATAGTGAATAAATTCATCTATTGCCGTATACATTGGGTGCCTTTATAATAAATATTCGAGTACACTTCTTTTTTGACTCGCCCTGTAGAGCATAAACCGTTGAAATCTAACGCCCTTGCTTATTACGCGCTATACAAATCATAATTACATTATTCAAACAACACATTCTACATAACATGATCTCACCACGCCTGTGTAAATACTTTTTTGATGAAATCGATTTCCGTATATATTATTTTGTAATACGTTATTTAACAACTATTTGGAAGTAATCTTGCGTGCGTGTTTGTCTTTTATCCATCCGTTGTTTTTTTGTTTTGTTTAATTATAGGTCATTCTATTTTAGTTCACAATTGTGATGCTCAGCCTCGAGGTAATTAACACGAGATAGTGTTTTCCCAGGGCAAAAGTAACATTACCTCAGTCTCCAGACTGGCTGCGAATTGTAATCGACAGCAGAATACGCACGAAATTCATAAGAGGCTAATATCCAAAGTTGAAGCATAATGGCATAATTATCTGGAAACAATCAGGTAAGTTTCAGAAGTGGTATATTCGATTTGACAGAGGACTTGCTGATGGCATTCCGCAAGCTTTAGTCCCTGGACCAACCCTACTTTTGCTCTAGACTGAATTCGTCTTAAAAGTGAAGACTGAAAAAATACAGTTCCAAAAGTGTGCGCTGTTAAACTCGTAATGTAACCCCTCCCTGCGCGTATTTTGGGAGAATAAAACGAGTCAATTTAAATTCGATCGATAAATTAAGCAAATATGCTGTTATTATAATCATTCGGGGCATTTTCATGTGGATGCACAACATCTCAAGAAAAACACGTCTTTTATTACTATTTTCATCACTTTTCGCAAATGAGAAACCATTGATCGTCAATGGGAAAGAGTTGTCAAAGGACCCTCGCCTTCGGCTCGGGCGCGGCGCTCTACTACCTCACTGGGCGAGTGGGACTTCTCAACGGACTAGTCCAAGCGTGCATGCTCGCGGGAATTTTGAAAGCAAGCGCCCTCGCTCGAACTTCGTTCTCGAATATTGTTTATTTCATACTAATTGATCAAATTAAAAACGTGAACATTTCCACTTTATTTTTATTATCATTTTATTTAATGGCAAATCGGAAAAGAATCCCCATAACGTATTAGAATAGATTTAAAGATTTAATATTTATATACTATGCAACAGTGTAAAATAGTCGTTGTATTTTATGATAGCGGAGACGATGTTTTATTAACACTCACCCATCTCTAAAGGTTTTATCAAATGTAATGAATAAAATGGATACATTTATTTTTTAATTGGCTTGAATATTTAATAGGCGATGTTAATACTCAAGATGATTGCAAACGCTATTCGTTAAGGGCATCCCATTCGATTAACAACTAATCTCATGGCAGTAATTTAATTATCGTCCAATTTAACCTATGAATATCCCTGTAAGGCAAAAAAAGTTCTACGGGCGCGATAGCCAATTTGTTCTCGGATTTTCACAACAGTAACAAAACTAATATTGTTTTTTAAAACTTTGGGGAAATTTTGGGGGACAGATTGATTTCTTTAAAAACGTGTCCATTGTCCGCTATGTGGTCTATTTCCAAGACTGCAAAGGACATACTGATGCCCTATGGGCATATTCTAACTTTCATAACCCTGAAAGTGGACCACATATTCAGCGGTTGTCAACATTTAGATGATTTATTACCGGCGAAATGTCAAATCACATATCCAAATGTGTTAAAGGAGTGGAAACATAATAGGGTATTTTACGTCGCCTAAACAGGCCATAATCGTCTTGATTTTGGCGAACGCAGGCGCTTAGCTAGTTGTGCTGGTCTGAAGAAACAAGATATCGTTCCAATTTGGTCTAATCCGGAAAATGAATCACCATTTCCCTCACTTTACCCCCATTTGTTTCTCAATAATCTCTCTTCCTCTCTTCCCCTTTCTTACTAACATTGTTTCTCACATCCCTCTTTTCCCCCTACTTCTCCTAATTACATTTACAGTGTCGATCGTGCGCCTATTGACGATTCCTGTAAATGTTGTGCGATTACATCATCGACTAGAAAGAATATCCTACAATTGAAAATCGAAAGCCTTTAGAACTCAATTAAAGTGTATTAGAATCCCTTAAAGAGTCATCTAATCGCGTTCATAAAACGAAAAATATAACTCTGATAAACACTCGAAGAGAATTAAAAATTGTATCAACTTTGTTTCCGATTTCATCCCTTAGGGGTTTGGTGTATGTATCCTGCATAATAGATGGATAGTACTGCTTAAGATGACTTTGTTGTGCCCATTTCTTAATTGAGATTATTTTACTTCAGGGAATTCATTTCCGGATCTTTTCCAAAAAAGCCTGTTTGAATGATATGTATTTTGAATGTGCGAAAATATTATCCGATTCTAAAATAAAGATTGGCTTTCGTTTTGTTCATCAAAACATATGCTTTGAATGTTTACAATGCTAAGTAGGCCTACGTGTGGTAACGGAAGTCAAGAATAAAGCACACCATAAATAATTTGCATTGTTAAAGGGATATTATTTCTGTCGGGTGTCGAATTGCTTGAAGGAGAACAGTGCTATTCATGAAACCAAGCATAATATGGTATGAAAATCATTATCTAATGTATATTAATAATAACACACATTTATAGAGCGCTTTACTTTAGTGAGATCTAAACTCAAAGCGCTGTACAGCAAATGAATAAAAGATTAAAGCATATTACAACAATGATCTTACAATCTACAAAAATATACATACACAGAGTCAAATGCATATTTTAAACAAAAACATGAGATATGAAATACAGTGTATGCCATTAAAATGTATTATGAAATGAAAGATCATGAACAAAACACGGCATTTTGATTTCCAAGTTAATAAGTAGGTCCAGGTTCAGTTCGGGAGTTCAAGTCGCGACTTATGTTCTCACATTGATATGGTATACGTATATGTGCCTGCCTTTTGGGATGTTTTTTCGCAAAAAAATGGTATAGCGAATGGAGTGGTTTCCATCACAGACCAAAGCGCCCAATTGGCATACATTGGGTGTATTTTGAGGCATTTTTTATAAAAAGCACCCAATTTGTGCAAAATTATGTGCTTTTCTTACAAAATTGGTATATTGATGGGTGGGAAATTGGCCAACAAATAGGTATAGAGAACGTCACATTTTAGAAGTCCAACAGGCACATTCACGTACGGTTTTGGCGAAAGTAGTCCCACCCCCCCCCCCCCCCCCCCCCCCCCCGGGCCGCGATTGAGAAAGCTCTATCACCGAAATACTTCATTTTCTTTTAGGAACAACAAGAAACTCACTGGAGCCAGAGCGAAGGTTAGCCGTGGGAATATAAGTTTTCAGCAATTCCGACACATAACTTGGACCAGCATTGTTAAGCGATTTGTACACGATGAGCAGGAGCTCGAACACGATTCTTCTCTTGATAGGAAGCCAGTGGAGATTTCTGATGACGTGACTTATATGGTCACGTTTCTTTGTGTCTGTAACTAATCTTGCGGCTGAGTTTTGAACACGTTGTAATTTAGAGATAAGTTTATCAGGAAGTCCGTACAAAACAAATTCACGAAAACAGTTGTTAAGCAGTCATTATTCTCATTCATTACTGAAAAAGATGCATATTTTATCTAAATCGTTAATTTGTACCGATATAATCTTGCTAATAATTGATTAGTTTCTGTTTATTTTGTCCACCGCTTCTTAGTTATTGAAACAGTCCAAGTCGGGTCATCCCCTCATTAACATTTTTATCATTCAACCAATCAGAAATAAGCTTTAATTGTCTTTCCTCATAACTCATTGAATAAATGTTTTGTTCTAGTCATTCGGAATTGTCCCTCGGGGCTGCGCCCTCGGGACAATTCCTCAGACAAGAACAAAAACCTCTGATTTTAAAACAAATTCACGAAAACAGTTGTTACGCAGTCATTATTCTCTAAGCATTTACTTTAATTGTGTAGCTATGATTCAGAGCTATAATCATGACAAATGTCATGAGGCTGACATTCATATTAGCGATGTTATGAGTGAGGAGGTATATAGAACTTATTGAATGACCCTCGTATATAGCTGTAATCACATTTTTAAATTCCATTTATGGACATAGGTGTGTCTGGTTTTAAGCCTCTATATCATCTTCCCTTTTCGATTGTACCCGAGCATTGCACATACAGCCAATAGCATAGCAGTATTTACATCCGTCTTATTGAACTATTCACATACCTTTTGTTTTCGTTTCAATTTTTTTGCTTTATTTACATATATTAGGCCTACATTTAATTACACTACATCACATTTTCGTAACATAAATCAAAACATATCTTTTCAAGATTCTTTTTTTCATAACCTAAATAATAATAATTTTGTATTCGAGTTCGTATGCTTTCGTCACGCTTTATTCATAATCATTGCAATGATAATTTTTCTACGTACAGGTTTTTATTTTTCTTCTTGTATAAAGCCCGAACCAAAATACGTTCTTGCATATTTAGTATTACTTTTTTTTTCAGAACATCAAATCAGAAAATTCTCATCAAGATTCTTTTTTCATGACCTAAATCAAAAATATATTTTCAATCTTGTCACAAATAAAACAAACAATAATCATTCATTATTAGAGTGTTTTTAAGGTGATATTATGGTGCTGCTCGACAATCAAAATACTAGCACGACGAATTATCTGTGTGGGCCTTATTTCCTGAAGAAAATGATGCGGTGTCTCAGATCTTGGAGATTATCTACTTCACAGAGCGATGTGATATGCTGTTAGTAATTTAGCAAAAGATGTTGCCCTGTTCAGAAAGAAATCACCATGCGATATTGTAAATCCTATTGTGTATTAATGGCCGCATACCATAGTAGCAAGCCTGACTTTAATTGATTACGGATTAACATTTTATTCATTAATAATGGGAGAGGAAATTTCATCGCAAATAAAGAGCTTCTCACACGGGCATGCGCGATGTGACTCTTTAACCAATCGGAGTGGCGATATTCTTGGCAACGCCGGGCTTTTATGTCTATAAGATCACAATTTTACGTCCAATATGGATCTAAAATGTTGTTGCCATTTTGTGAAGTAATTAACGATCAACTCCTTACCCGCTAATGTATCTAGAACGCGTAGGGCCCGGCGTAGGGCTAGTGTTGAAAGTCTCTGTCAACAACTATGATAAGGATAATTGATGAGCTACTGTGCATTCGTCTTGATAATCGCTCGAGGCCTTGCATGAGTGCACCAGCCCTCGAGCGCCGATAGGCGCGAGAGGGCGGGTGCACGAATGCAAGGCCGAGAGCGATTACCAAGACGAATGCACTGTTTGCGAATCAATTATCTATCATACACTTCGCGACGCGTACCAGAACCTGCTCTAAAATGTTAAAATTGAGATTAAAAAACATAATTTCCAACGAAAATATTAGTTAAATTTCACTATGTTAGAAACACCGCTTATGATGCGTAGCATAAGATACTGCTGAATACGCATGGAAGGGTTTCAATTAGTCTGTATACGATTTAGATTGTGAGCTGTCAAAACTGGGATCAATGACCGAGTGGAAAACATATCGACAAACTTGAATTAGAAGTTGGATATGCATGACCACGGATAAAACTGGTATTAAGCATGTTAAGTAGGGCTTACGGATGTAATCCATTAAGTATAGGTTTGTGTAAAAAAACAAGTACTCGTGCGCTTTTAGATCGAACTGTAGTAAAGTTAAAAACAACATTATCGATCAAGTGTGGCACAGTAAAGAGACCTGTTGGGGGAGAATACCATCGCCAACGTGACAGAGAAGTTGTGTGCTGACGACGCTGGCTAGTCAGGCTACTATACCGTACACAGTTTGAGGAGAAACCATCACATGAATGTTTACAAGAATGCTTCCGAGGCGACGTACCATCCAGAGAAGATCATTAAAGAAGTTGGTGGTTATCGCAGTAACTCCGATCAGTATAAGGTTTAAATACAAGCACCAAACAGAAAGCCAATATGTCCAATGTAATGTAATTCAAGGTGAGCATGAATGTAATCGTTTGATTGTTCGTTTGTTGGATTTTTGTTTTTGTTTTTTGGTGTTTGTTAGTATATTAATGTTTGTGTATTGGTTAGTTAATGGGTGCGGGGTGGTTTTTTGTTTGTTTGTTGTTGTTTTTTTTTTGGGGGGGGGGGTATTTAGAATGCTAGATTAATATATTGACACAATAATTTCACTGTGATAGATTTATTACTATTAGCGTTGTGTTTAGTTAATACTTGAAAAAGGAAAAAGGTAAATTAATTTAGTTGACACGGCTAATAAATGCTACCTCTTACAAAAACATTTAACTTTATGTTCATTTTTCTCTCAAAATTGCAAAGATCAACTTTGTATATCATTAACGAACCGGTGTCATTTTTTATTCAAATTTAACGAAATATGCCACAACTGTCATAAGATATGGGGTTTAATAGCACAAATATTTCCATTTCAGGCTCGACAAAACGTTTGAAAACCGCATCAGCAACACAATCTACAGCATAGTTCCGTGTCATCGGCATCAGCAAGACCTAAATTCAGGAACCAAAGTCACATCAATGACCATTACCAACATACAAGAGAATCCAAGAGCAGCTTAGCCACAACCACAGAACGTTGTTATTCCACAGCAGCAAGGAGGGCAAGTACCTCTTCAGCAGAAGAACACTTTCCACAGTTTCACCGTTCATATAACTAAAAAGTAATAATACTGATAAGGGAGTGTTCATAAATACTTTGGTGGGGGGGGG
This sequence comes from Ophiura sarsii, assembly GCA_035610835.1. Lineage (NCBI taxonomy): Eukaryota > Metazoa > Echinodermata > Ophiuroidea > Amphilepidida > Ophiuridae > Ophiura > Ophiura sarsii. Next base: position 5,230,307 of record CM069448.1, on the reverse strand, counting down.
GGGGGGGGGGTTGGAAAATATGAGGGGGGGGGGGGGGGCAACCAAAAAAAAGGTTCTTAAAAGGGAAAAAAGTGCTTGTATAGGGGGGGGGGGTCCAAAAAAAAAGGTTGGTATTTTTGACAAAGCAGCATTTTGACGGGGGGGGGGGGGGGGGGGGGGGGTTAACAAAAAAAAAGTTTCTTGAAAGGGGGGGTCAAGAAAAAAACCCACCCTATTTGGGGGGTCCAAAAAAAAAAGATGTCCATGGCTCAATTGTTTCCAACCGCCCCACCAAAGTATTTATGAACACTCCCTAAAGTAGATCCATAATTAAATGCACACGCACACCATTTTAATAAAGAAACTTGATTATGACTGTGTATTAAATATAGCCATATTTAACATTGCTGCATACTACTATAATGTTAGTGTCGGATGGAAATCAGTATAGTCTGTAACTGTTTATGTGTAATGTAAAGGAATGTAATTTGAATATGCAGGGTGTATAACAAAAACCATGACTCTCTTTCAGCAAGGATTAATTTAATCCTTATTGAAACCACTGAACCATGACCAATTTGATTTCATTGTCAAGTACAACTTATAAAGTTAAAATCCTGAAAAAGGGGGAAATCCATCAATTACGGAAAATGTGACTAACTAGGCAAGTCAACCTAATTTGGTAGTATGTTTCAATGGTAATTCACACAATAAAGTAGAGTAACAGTGACAGGGATGATTACATATTTAAATAGGCTAAAAGGGAAATTATTTGCATTCTTCTCATGCTGGATTTTTTTATCATGCGTATGGTAAAAATTGAAGTTGATTTTACAAATCCCACAAGTATAAATGTCCTTCTCTGTCAATGATTGGTGGTATAAACAAACTACTGACATGTTTCCTACCACAACTTTCCTACATGCTGAGGCTTTCTCATGAGACCAATAAGCAAAATTGAACATTGCACAGAAATATTCATGCATCAAATTAATGAACTATGTAGCTATTATGCCAGAATTAAGGGGAATACCAAACTAATATTTGCTATTGTTTATAGATAGATGATTTACAATATTATTGAATGCAAAGTATTCAAATGTAAACCATGTCATTTTTTGGTTTGTATGTTTAACACTTTCCACGCGGCAGGCGTCTGCAGACGACATTCCAAAAGTTCACAAAATATTTCAAAAATGTCCAAATTATTGAATTTCATCACCATAATGGAATCACCATGAGAAATGTATTGAAATAAGTACAAACATGCCTAGTATTAGTTCTGTAATCCTTGAGATAGACCTTGAAAGTTGGGAAAGGTTTCTGAAAATTTTGTTTTGTACAAGGTAAAACAAATAGCTGCGTGAAAAGTGTTTTTTTCTTCAGATTTTCTTCAGATTTGCACCGACGGTGAGTTGGCATGGTCCAGTGGTTTTGAAAAAGTTTAAAAAAAAGCGCCATGAAAAAGTCCTGTATCACTACATGATTTTGGATCGATAATTATTTGTCTAGCATTGTGCTTGCGGGACTGCTCCTATACCATTTGCTTTGATGGTTTATAAAATACCTGTTTGTTTCAAAATTAAGAATTTTAAGATGACGATAATTTAGGCACAGTTTGTGAATTAATATAAAGATATGTCTTTCTCATGGCATAAGGCCAAATAAAAAAAACCCTAGTTTCTCGTCATATCTTTTGAAAATAAGGAGGATGGGGGCACTTTTGTAACAAAAAACACACACAAAAATGCAAAATCACCATGGTATTGCCTGATTGGTTGTGTAACTTGAGGAGGACAAGGCCTTTGTAAAATCTTTTTATTTCATAGTTTTGGGGGATTGGTTAACACAAAACCTGCTTTAAAATGCTCATTGGATTTAAACGTAAATCTATTGCCAAGATGTCAGCTGTTTAAATATTTTTGAAAAAATGTATGGTAGAAATAACGAAAATAAAGATAGGCCTACATTACATAATTCCTGAAAAGGGATGCGCAGGGACGATAAACTACTATGTTTTTCACTTGGCCTAACTAATGTATTTAAATAACATGGTTCGAGTTTGATGTACTATGTTTAAATCGTGTGAAATACAATTATACAGAACACAAAACATCGTATCATTGTCATTTATACGATTTTGTAAAAGGGATTGATAATCTGTCATTCCATTGAGGTGTTAGATCAGTGGTTCCCAACCTATGGGTCGCGACCCCAACTGGGGTCGCGACGCACTTTTTTGGGGGTCGCGGACTAGCCTAAATTTAATAAAATTCTATGTTGTATCATAGTAAACACACAAGACTTTGTTCTGTAAGGGGTCACGCTCTGATGCTGGTTTATGGAATGGGGTCACCACCAGAAAAAGGTTGGGAACCACTGTGTTAGATGCTATGATCATTCATAGCGCAATTTAATCGTATAAGTTAACCGATTAAAATGCAATTGAACGACTACCTGTAAACTACTACTTGACAACTTGACAACAGTAAACTGGTGCGTTAATCCTTAGTATTCATCAATCTTAACCTGTTATGAACTCCTTAACTATATGAATCGTTGTTTCTATTTCCACAGCTTTATTGGTCATATCAATGTCCATTGTTTGTTAACGTCGATATCTACGAAAGCACTACCGGAAGTCTCAATCGTGCAATGTCAACATAATCGGTTGCCCCTCGCAACGTGCATTATATGACAATACTTTTAGATAATGCATGGGTCAACATTAGAAAGTGTAGCGATTATGTTGACCTTGCACGATTGAGACTTCCGGTAGTGCATTCGTAGATATAATCGACGTTAACAACAATGGATAATGAACAATGGAATGAGCTCTAGAAGTGTATGATAAGGATAATTGATGAGCTACTGTGCATTCGTCTTGATAATCGCTCGAGGCCTTGCATGAGTGCACCAGCCCTCGAGCGCCGATAGGCGCGAGAGGGCGGGTGCACGAATGCAAGGCCGAGAGCGATTACCAAGACGAATGCACTGTTTGCGAATCAATTATCTATCATACACTTCGCGACGCGTACCAGAACCTGCTCTAAAATGTTAAAATTGAGATTAAAAAACATAATTTCCAACGAAAATATTAGTTAAATTTCACTATGTTAGAAACACCGCTTATGATGCGTAGCATAAGATACTGCTGAATACGCATGGAAGGGTTTCAATTAGTCTGTATACGATTTAGATTGTGAGCTGTCAAAACTGGGATCAATGACCGAGTGGAAAACATATCGACAAACTTGAATTAGAAGTTGGATATGCATGACCACGGATAAAACTGGTATTAAGCATGTTAAGTAGGGCTTACGGATGTAATCCATTAAGTATAGGTTTGTGTAAAAAAACAAGTACTCGTGCGCTTTTAGATCGAACTGTAGTAAAGTTAAAAACAACATTATCGATCAAGTGTGGCACAGTAAAGAGACCTGTTGGGGGAGAATACCATCGCCAACGTGACAGAGAAGTTGTGTGCTGACGACGCTGGCTAGTCAGGCTACTATACCGTACACAGTTTGAGGAGAAACCATCACATGAATGTTTACAAGAATGCTTCCGAGGCGACGTACCATCCAGAGAAGATCATTAAAGAAGTTGGTGGTTATCGCAGTAACTCCGATCAGTATAAGGTTTAAATACAAGCACCAAACAGAAAGCCAATATGTCCAATGTAATGTAATTCAAGGTGAGCATGAATGTAATCGTTTGATTGTTCGTTTGTTGGATTTTTGTTTTTGTTTTTTGGTGTTTGTTAGTATATTAATGTTTGTGTATTGGTTAGTTGATGGGTGCGGGGTGGTTTTTTGTTTGTTTGTTGTTGTTTTTTTTTGGGGGGGGGGGGGGTATTTAGAATGCTAGATTAATATATTGACACAATAATTTCACTGTGATAGATTTATTACTATTAGCGTTGTGTTTAGTTAATACTTGAAAAAGGAAAAAGGTAAATTAATTTAGTTGACACGGCTAATAAATGCTACCTCTTACAAAAACATTTAACTTTATGTTCATTTTTCTCTCAAAATTGCAAAGATCAACTTTGTATATCATTAACGAACCGGTGTCATTTTTTATTCAAATTTAACGAAATATGCCACAACTGTCATAAGATATGGGGTTTAATAGCACAAATATTTCCATTTCAGGCTCGACAAAACGTTTGAAAACCGCATCAGCAACACAATC
>CM069448.1:5024907-5226031 GCA_035610835.1 Ophiura sarsii | reverse complement strand
CTTTTTGTTCGATAATTCAAAAAATAATAAAGTAAAAATTAAAAAAAAAAACGATTCCTAGGGAATTGCATGAGGAATATAATTAAACTAGTATGATAAAATTTAACAAAATATATTTTGAGTTATCTTTTCCAAACCTAAAATGGGTCAAAAAACGTGTTTTTATAATTTTCTCCCAAAATGGTCAATTTCATTATCATGGTTGGATTCATTGAACCCTTTTCTGCAAGAAAAAGTATAGTTTTATATAGATTTAATGAATAATAAAGAAGTTACGGCAGTTTTACGGAGGCTGTACCTGGAGGTGCACAGCCCCCTTAAGCCCTGTATTTTGGTCGCTGTACGCGTCTATAATTTCTTCACTGGCGATGGTAACACACCGTGGGCCTTATATAGTAACATGACCGCTTCTCACTGGCCGGTGACGGTAACTGACATTGGAAAGCATGATAAGTGCCGCCCTGCAGACCCCTTCTTTTGTCACCCTCTTCCGCCCCTCCCTTACCCCCCTCCCATTGTGAGCCCATATTCGAATTGGCGTTCCTTACACTAAACAGATGTAGGGGTCCCGACCTTTTATCAAATATCTCTTAAGTTCTTACGACCCTACATTTTTGGAAAAGCCGCTCCGAGATTTTTGAGGAGTTCTGAAAATAAAATTTGACGGGGTTTGGTAATGGGTGAGGGGGAGGCACTCAACTTATGTACCAGCTATAGGGTTTATGATAGGGGCTTCGGATTTCTTGATAGAACAGAATAGGCCCAAAGAAGTGTGGAGCTATTGTGCCCCTCGCCAGCATCAACATTGGGGCGGGGGGGGGGGGGGGGGGGGGGGCTTAATGGGCGGGGACAAGAATAACAAACTGGATGACACCAAACTTCTTCTTTTTGGTGGGGTCAACATTGTGGCTTTTATGTATACTAGCGGGAGGGAGTAGGGTCTACCAGATAGAACACCTACAAATGAAACAACACAAAAGTGTTGGAAAATTTATAACGAAACACATAGGAATAGAACAATATTTAAAACATTTTTGTTTTAATTCAAAGACCCCCGCCCGCCCACGCCCCGTGGCATATTTTAACTCCAAGGCCTAAACCTTAACCATCTCCCGTACCCCAACCGTCACCATCCCGCCCCCGCCCGCCCCCGCCCCGTGGCATATCCGTTACGCAATTTAGCATCACAACCCCCATTCGTCACCGCCCCACTCCAAGGCCTAAACCTTAACCATCTCCCGTAGCCCACCAGTCACTCCCCCGCCCTGCCCCTGCCCCCGCCCGTGGCATATCCGTTACGCAATTTAGCATCACATTTCTTCATTAACCCCCTGCCTCCCAAACCACATTACATCATTACACCCCCCCCCCCCCATTCGTCACCGCCCCGCCACGCCCGTGGCATATCTCAACCCCAAGGCCTAAAGTTCCCCGCCCAGCGGCTTATCTCAACGCCAAGGCCTAACCTTAACCATCTCCCGTAGCGCGGCGTATTTCTCCACTATTTGTCCGCCAGCGTGTCGCATACAGTATCAAATCCCACATCTGACACCATGTTACGTAATTTAGATTCACCATATCATGTTTTGTTTTATCAAAAACCACATTATTTCGTTACCTTATAACCCGCTGCCGCCCCCCCCCCCCCCCCCACCCCGCCCGCCCTGCTGTCCCCGCCCCGTCCCGTCTCCGCCTACGCACCATAACCAACCCCGTGTGGCGCAGCGTATTTCTCCAATATTTACCCGCCCGCGTGTGTAGGGGTGCGTGGGTGTAGTGCGTGTGCGCGTTTATTTTGCATGGCGCACTGCGACGCGTTATGTGCTACGCGCCGACTGCATGGTTACAGTGTACGCAGAGAAAAACAAACATGGCCGTAGAAATAGTTTCAAAAGCCGGGCTGAAAAGGCCCTAAATTGGACATCATTTTGCTCATATCTCGGTCAATTCTGTACGGTTTTCGGCCATTCATAGCTTATAACCCGTGTCAGGTCATCATCTAGTATCAGTGAAATATTCTCGGCTTTAAAATGCAAAATGAGAAAGCCTTTTCAGGATACATACATACTCACATACATACATACATACATACATACATACAACATACGGTGAATTATAGTAAGACTAGCGGTACGCCCGTCCTGCGGACGGGCCTCTCCCGCTAGGGAGTACGGCCTACCAGATAGACACCTACAAAAATAAAGTGTTGAAAATTATAACGAAACACAAAAGGTTTTGTAGCCTATTCAAAAGTTTTTAAATTTCAATTATTTATTTTTTTGAAAATTACCCCCCGCCCGCACACGCCCCGTGGCATATTTCAACACCAAGGCCTAAACCTTAACCATCTCCCGTACCCCACCCGTCCCTCCCCCTCCCTGTCCCCGCCCGCCCCCGTCCAGTGGCATATCCGTCACGCAATTTAGCATCACATTTTTCATTAACCCCCTGTCTCCCAAACCACATTACATCATTACACACAACCCCCATTCGTCACCGCCCCGCCCGCCCCTCCCCGTGGCATACCTCAAGCCCAAAGCCCAAAGTTCCCCGCCCGCAATTTATCTCAACGCCAAGGCCTAACCTTAACTATCTCCGTAGCGCGGCGTACTTCTCCAATATTTGTCCGCCCGCGTGTCACATACAGTATCAAATCCCACATCTGACACCATCGTTACGCAATTTAATAATACATTTCTTTATTAACCCCATCCCAAACTACATAACCATAACATAACCTAGGCCCTAAAGGATCATTACACACAACCCCAAACCGCCCCGCTACCGCCCCGTGGGCTTATGCAACCCCAAGGCTAAACCGAAACCAACTCCCGTGGCGCAGCGTATTTCTCCAATATTTGCCCGCCCGCGTTGTAGGGGTGCGTGGGTGTAGTGCGTGTGCGCGTTTATTTTGCATGGCGCACTGCTGCGCGCTATGTGTAACGCGCGCCGACTGCATGGTTACTGTGTACGCAGAGAAAAACAAACATGGCCCGTAGAAATTAGTCTCAAAAGCCGGGCTGAAAAGGCCTAAATTGGACATCATTTTGCTCATATCTCGGTCAATTCTGTACGGTTTTCGCCATTTATAGCTTATAACCCGTGTCAAGTCATCATCTAGTATCAGTGAAATATTCACGGCTTTAAAATGCAAAATGAGAAAGCCTTTTCAGGATACATACATACACACATACATCTTACTATAATTCGTCTTACGGTGTATGTATGTATGTATGTATGTATGTATCCATAAAAGGCTCTCTCAGTTTGCAACTAAACGCCGTGAACATTGCACTGATAAAAGATGATTATAATGTGAGTGTTATAAGCTATAAATGGCCGAAAACCGTACAGAATTGACCGAGATATGAGCAAAATTATGGCAATTTACCGGCTTTTGAGACTATTTTTTACGGGCCATGTTTGTTTTTCCTCTGCGTACACTGTAACCATGCAGTCGGCGCGCGTAACACAAAACGCGTCGCAGTGCGCCATGCAAAATAAACGCGCACGCACTACACCCACGCACGCCTACAAAGGCGGGCGGGCAAATATTGGAGAAATACGCTGCGCCACGGAGTTGGTTACGGTTTAGGCCTTGGGGTTGCATAAGCCACGTGGCGGGGGCGGGAGCGGGTGACGGGTTAGGGGTTGTATGTAATGATCCTCTTATGGCCTATGTTAGGGTAATGTGGTTTGGGATGGGGTTAATAAAGAAATGTATTATTAAATTGCACATCGATGGTGTCAGATGTGGGATTTGATACTGTGCTAAATTGTAAATTGCGTAACGGATATGCCACGGGGCGGGGGGCGGGCGGGCGGGGGCGGGGCGGTGGCGGGCGGGCGGGGACGGGGCGGGGGAGGGACGGATGGTTACGGGAGATGGTTAAGGTTTAAGCCTTGGAGTTGAAATATACCACGGGGCGTGGGTGGGCGGGGGGGGGGGGGGGGGGGGGGGTGGGGGGGAGGTGCTTTTTCAAGTTTTTTAATTGAAATTTGAAAACTTTTGAATTAGGCCTACTACAAAACCTTTTGATTTAAAACAAAAATGTTTTAAATATTGTTCTATTCCTATGAGTTTCGTTATAAATTTTCCAACACTTTAAGTTGTTTTATTTTGTAGGTGTTCTATCTGGTAGGCCCTACTCCCTAGCGGACAAGCCCGTCCGAAGGACGGGCGTGCCGCTAGTACATACAACATACGGTGAATTATAGTAAGACTAGCGGCTCGCCCGTCCTTCGGACGGGCTCTCCCGCTAGGGAGTAGGGCCTACCAGATAGAACATCTACAACTTAAAATTTATGACGAAACACATAGGAATAGAACAATATTTAAAAAAAAAATTGTTTTAATTCAAAAGTTTACAAGTTTTCAAATTTCAATTAAAAGACCCCCGCCCGCCCACGCCCCGTGGCATATTTCAACTCCAAGGCCTAGACCTTAACCATCTCCCGTACCCCATCCATCCCTCCCCCACCCTGTCCCCGCCCGCCCGCCCCCACCCCGTAGCATATCCGTTACGCAATTTAGCATCACATTTCCCCATTAACCCCCTGTCTCCACACCACATTACATCATTACACACAACCCCCATTCGTCACCGCCCCGCCCGCCCCGCCCCGTGGCATATCTCAACCCCAAGGCCAAAAGTTCCCCGCCCGCTACTTATCTCAACGCCAAGGCCTAACTTTACCCATCTCCCGAGCGCGGCGTATTTCTCCAATATGTGTCCGCCCGCGTGTTACATACAGTATCAAATCCCACATCTGACACCATCGTTACGCAATTTAATAATACATTTCTTTATTAACCCCATCCCAAACAACATAACCCCAACATAAGCTAGGCCCTAAGGGTATCATTACACACATCCCCTAACCGTCACCGCTCCCGCCCCGTGGCTTATGCAACCCCAAGGCCTAAACCGTAACCAACTCCCGTGGCGCAGCGTATTTCTCCAATATTTGTCCGCCCGCGTGTGTAGGGTGCGTGGGTGTAGTGCGTGTGCGCGTTTATTTAGCCCACCAGTCACTCCCCGGCGCCCTGCCCCGCCCCCGCCCCGCCCGCTGCATATCCGTTACGCAATTTAGCATCACATTTCTTCATTAACCCCCTGCCTCCCAAACCACATTATACCCCCCCCCCCCACCCCCATTCGTCACCGCCCCCGCCCCGCCCGTGGCATATCTCAACCCAAGGCCTAAAGTTCCCGTCCCGCGGCTTATATATCTCAACGCCAAGGCCTAACCTTAACCATCTCCCGTAGCGCGGCGTATTTCTACAATATTTGTCCGCCAGCGTGTCGCATACAGTATCAAATCACACATCAGACACCATGTTGCCCCCCCCCCCCCCGCCCGCCCTGCCGTCCCCGCGCCTCCGCCCGCCCCGTGGCTTATCTCAACCCCAATGCCTAAACCATAACCAACCCCGTGTGGCGCAGCGTATTTCTACAATATTTACCGCCCGCGTGTGTAGGGGTGCGTGGGTGTAGTGCGTGTGCGCGTTTATTTTGCATGGCGCAATGCGACGCGTTATGTGCTACGCGCCGACTGCATAGTTACAGTGTACGCAGAGAAAAACAAACATGAAATAGTCTCAAAAGCCGGGCTGAAAAGGCCCTAAATTGCCATAATTTTGCTCATATCTCGGTCAATTCTGTACGGTTTTCGGCCATTTATAGCTTATAACCCGTGTCCGGTCATTATTTAGTATCAGTGAAATATTCACGGCTTTAAAATGCACAATGAGAAAGCCTTTTCAGGATACATACATACTCACATACTCACATACAACATACGGTGAATTATAGTAAGATACATTTTTGACTTATTTTCGATTGTTTGGTGAAATGAGTTGGGCTTAAAGCTAAGAGGCACAGAGTGATTTCCCAGAAATGTTAATTAAATATTTTTACCTTGTTAACACTTTCCACGCGGCAGGCAGCTGCAGACGACATTCCAAAAGTTCACAAAATGTTTAAAAAATATCAAAATTATGGAATGTCATTACCATATTTGGAATCATCTTGAGAAATGCATTGACATAAGTACAAACATGCCTAGTATCGGGTCAGTAATCCTTGAGAAAGACTTTGAAAATTGTGAAAGGTTTCTGAAAAATCTGTTTTGTGTATGGTTAAAATAATAGCCGCGTGGAAAGTGTTAAGATAGATAATATACATATAAACCCTCTCATGAAAGATTTCTTCAAAAAAATCATTAAAAATAAAAAATAAAGACATTTTCATTTCACATCATTTTTGACATGTTTGATGGTGTATTAGTGCTTATCACTTTTTGTAGTTTGGTTAAAGTCACCACCATCACCAATTGTATCATGGAGGTCAGTCATGATATACATAGAAACCCTCATGCCGATTTCTTCCAAAAAAACTGGGACCTTGTATTTGGGTAGTTTCTAAATGATCCCAAATCGAACTCAAAACGCTATAAAATCCATGAATTTTGGGTGGGTGGTACGTATAATAAAGCATTACTAATATGTGAAAAAACCGTGAAGGATCTCTTAATACCCCTTTACGCTGAGTGAGGGACACTGTGGCCCGCACTTTGGATGGGAAAAGGTCTTTATTACCGGGCATTTGTGCCCCTTGCATCAGCCCTGTGTTCCCGGTAATAACCTACGGTCCCGTCAAGGCTGGGCCGATCCCGGAACTGCGGGGGGGGGGGGGGGGGGGGGGGGGGGGGGGGGGGGGGGGGGGGGAGGCTACTCATCCCCGTATACCGATGTGGAGATCTAAGCATGAGTATGAATTATGCTGTGTAATCCCTAATAATGGGGTCACTTTTTACAATGGTTATTATTTTCGCAAAAATTCTGGCTACTTTGTCGCGAACATTTGCTAAAATTGTAGATATTTTCTCGATAATTGTGCGAAATTGAGTCTATAATGATCATGAGGCCGCAAATCCTTAGAAATTGGGTACCGTTTTTTCCAAAATCACCCTTAGAAATCATAGGTGTTGCGGCACACCCCGACCAAACCAAACCCGAGTACACCCCCCCCCCCCCCCTCACGGGCTTGAATAAACTGTATCGTTTTACAACCCACGGTTTGTCTCTTTTAGTGACCGTTCATTATTTATGGTGGAGGGCGGGTTGGACAAATTCGAGACTCGTATGTCAAAATTACCTAACCCCCCCCCCTACAGCTGAAACTGAAAATTACATGACCCCCCCCCCCCCCTGCTAACCAGTAGTTTTTTACACACCCCCCCCCCCCCTCAAAAAAAAAACTTGTCACATCTCATCTTATCACATCTGTCCATGGATTCGTTGGTAAGTTCTGTTTGTGCCCCGCTCTGAACGGCCAATAATTTAATGATACCCCTTCTTGATCTTTTGATTGTGTGAAATTATACTATATAAGTAGGCCTACATTGCGAGCGTAGCGATGCGGAAAATTTGTCATACATTTATACATTTTGGGTGATTTTGTGAGTCTTTATATTTCCCCAAAAAAGTTAGAACATCCTGACAAAACGTATGCAACATTCTACTATTGTGAGCTTAGGTGCAGAGCTGAGAGTGAGAAGAGGGTGAAAAGCATGCAAGAAAATACCGTTTTTAATCATATTTTGTTGGATTTTGGCCCGGGAACATAGGCCTTTAGGCTAATTAATATGTTTTTATACACCCCATGTTTTCAACCGTTGATGATTATATAGGCGTCTTATCAACAGATCGTCCAAGCAGATTTGCTGTCCAAAAGTCGTCTCATCATAAGTACATGTTTTGAAGTTGATAGGTCGTAAGAAAATGTGCGCGAAGCGCAGAAAAAAAAATGGCATTTACACTCCAAAATAGCCTCTAAAATCACCCCAATCACCATCTTGATAGTTAACAAAATTACACAACCCCCCCCTGTTTAGAATAAAAAGTTACATAGCCCCCCCCCCCTATTTCAACATATGAAAGTTACATGACCCCCCCCCCCCTATATTTTACCCAACACCCCTCCAGCATAAATAATGAACGGTCCCTTAGTTGCTACCCAATTAAATATAAACAGGCATTAAAGCCGTATTTTAAACCGCAAGGAAACTCAAACGGATGCGCCGCACAAAGATCAAATCAATAAATAAAAATAACAAGTAGCAGTTAAGAAAACGCTTTACTATTCGAGAGTGGTAGCAGTCCAATTATTATGGAGAGGAGAACCCCCAGGATATCTGGGACAATATTATTTTTTCAAAACTCTTTCATCTGTTTCAGAACCGCTGAGTCATAACAATATATTGTTAGTAGTAACTAATAATCTTAACATGTTCATGGGTAGGTGCACCCCCAGGGACCAATATATGTTAACGATAAAATGATTTGAATTAGTAACCAAATAGTCATAACATTTCTTTTTTTTAATCATTTGCATTGGTTATTTATTCAAGTCTTTTAATATTTGTACCCGTAGGGAGTAGTACCCCCTGACTTAATATTTTAGTACTTTAATTCATCCATTTACCCATTCACATGACCTCACCCGGTGGTCATATCTATTTTGGTTTTCGAGTTATTTATACTTGAAAATACCCAAATATTTTGAAGTGGCACCCCCTGAGTCATAGCCAAAAAAACACAACTAAATACTATTTATTGTAAATTATCCAAAACGCCCCGTCAGTCCGAAGGCCCGCTAGTCCGAAAAAAAAATAAAAAATAAAAACACCCCGCCAGTCCGAAGGCCCGTTAGTCCGAATTATTTTTTTCATTTTTCGGACTAGCGGGCCTTCGGACTGATGGGACTTCGGACTGATGGGAAGCACCCGTGTGTATAAATGCAATTTGATTCATACACACAGCTTTCCCCCAGTAAAGCTGGGGTACACACAGCTTTCCCCAGTGGGAAAGCTGTAATTGCGTATATATATATATATATATGAAACCAACCCTAAAACATTGTGATGAGATCGTCTACTGTTAAAACCGAGGATACGGTTTGCACGTTTCTTTCCAAGACTATAGTCTTATGAGAGAAACTTTTGTCACAGTATTAACATTGGTATGGTTTTTTGGCATGGATCCTTTAATGGGGAAAGTGTTGCGTTTTTGATAACCACAATTATGTAGTATAGAAATAAGATGATTAACATGATTAATATTATAATTATAACATTTTTTGTTAAACGATTAGTATATAGGAACCACAATAATGTAATTCCTATTTATATTTATTGACAAATCGGGCATGGGTCTGACTGCGTATGAAATGTAACTGCACTAAATCAACGGGCTAACATGTATCCCGGGAGGGGTACTCACCCAAGACGGTATACAGGGGTGTGCCGCTCTAATGGGTAGCTTTTTGGGCACAAAATCCCTAAACATGGGGTATGATTTTGTGCTGGAAATCCCTAATAATGGGGTCACTTTTTACAAATGGGTCTATTTTCGCGAAATTTTTGTCTATTTTCGCGAAAAATTGCAAAAATCATGCCCAGGCTGACGGCATGCCCAGGCTGACAGCATGCCTAGGCTGACAGCATGCCCAGGCTGACAGCATGCCCAGGCTGACAGCATCATGCCCAGGCTGACAGCATGCCCAGGCTGACAGGTCATAACTTTTTACATTCCAGAGGGGTGTCATAACTTTTAAGTATTTAGGGCAGGGGGGGTGGTCATTTTTTGGGTTGTTGCTTTCTTCCAGCTACCCCCCTCCCCTCCGGTAGAAATAATGAACGGTCCCTAATTGTATTGCTTTTTATGAGAGAAAGAAATGTTGATCAAGTTTGGATGAACATGATGAAGGAATGATTCTAAAAATTAATTTAATTACATTGTTACATTCTTAAATCTTCTACTGAAATATTAAATGACCAATCTAGGTGTTCTTTTCATCAGGTTACTAGTATGTGTTTGGATTTTTCAATGGCGTGCTAATGTATGATCAAAAAATAAAATAGGAGGTACCTGTTATATTGTCTTTGTGTTATTGTAGTAGGCCTACTGATATTACAGGGACCAGGTATCGTGTTATTTTAATTTAAAATACTACAGCAATTTTTCCTTCAAACCTTTATCTGAGTATTTAATGAAAACGATAACTGATCATTATTTTGTTAATGAATTACTATTATCCGCGTAGCAAAAAAATCAACTTTCCCCTGATGTGAGCCGTGTCTGCCGTTGTCTCAGTACGAGCTACCCCGCTACTGATAAAGTAGCCGGCATGCCCAGACAGGACAGCATGCCCAGGCTGACAGGGTGTTATAACTGTATTCTACATTCCAGAGGGGAATGTCATAACTTTTAAGTACTTAGGGAAGGGGTGGGGGGGGGGTCATTTTTTGGGGTTGTTGCTTTCTTTCAGCTACCCCCCCCCCCCCCCCCCCCTCCCCTCCGGTAGAAATAATGAACGGTCCCTAATTGTATTGCTTTTTATGAGAGAAAAAATGTTGATCAAGTTTGGATGAACATGATGAAGGAATGATTCTATAAAAAAAAATTACATTCTTAAATATTAAATATTAAATGACCGATCTAGAGGTATTCTTTTCATGATCAGGTGCACTGTGCAGAATCAGACAATACTACGAAATCTGACTAATGTATGATCAAAAAATAAAATAGGAGGTACCTATTATTGTCTTTGTGTTATTGTAGTACTGATATTACAGGGGCCAGGTATCGTGTTATTTTTATATACAAGTATACATTTTTGGAAAGGATTTGGGTCAGAGAATCTGTTTTGACATCAATTTTGACCACAAAATTAATTAATTAATTAATTAATTTTTTGACAATTTTTTTTCTCGAACAAGCTAAAAAAATAATTGTGAGTAAAAAATGCCCAAAATTGCTTGATTATAATGTTACATGGCTGTAACTTATCTATGGTTTGAGCATTGCCGCAATATCAAGGATTTAGCTCTACGGAAATCAGTCAGCTCATGAAATAATTAAAGTACACAATTAGAATCCTATAAAATAACAGTAGGCTATGATCATATTTCCACCGTAATGCTGAAACTGTTACAATTTGGCCAGCCATATAAGCCTGGGAGCAATTTAAGGGGGGGGGGGGGCCTCGAGGAAGTTTTTGATTAATTTTTTTGAATTTTGTGAGTGCTATAATTATTGAACTATTAATCAAATGCATATAAAAAGTATAAATTTTTGGAAATTAATGGATCAGAGAATACAAATTTGGTGTCAATGTTGATTTTTTGAGAAAATCACAAAATTTACTTTTTTGACCCAAATTTGTTTGAACAAAGCTAACAAAAATAATTGTGAGTACAAAATGCCCAAATTGCTTGATTATGATATAAAGACACTAACTTACGGACACATTTCTTGTTTTAATTAACCTAATCTAATATATTTTGACCAAAAAGTGGAAAAAATGGAAACTTTTTTTCGGTACTTTTTAGTCAAAATTTCAAAAAATATCAAGATTACAAATTTAAAAAAAATTGGGTGCAATAAATAAAAAGAAACTGGCCATTGAATAATAAAATGGGATGCATGTTCATGGGGGGCGGCTTTCTTAGAGAGCTAGCAGAACGTGTTAAAGCCAAGTTGGGCACACACACAAACACCTGATAATCATAGGGTGTGCTAATATCTATATAAATATACATATTATATTTTAGAAGGCCTGAGTGGCATTGTGGCATACCGTACATACATGAATACATGGGGCAATGTGGCGCACTAGTTAGGAGCGCTCATATACTACTGTGTACCGTTAGTTATGTTGGTGGATCGTTTCAGCATTGAGTTCAATACGATATCAACCATGCAGATTGAAGTACATGAGGCATGCTCATAGTGCACCGTGGTTCGGAAGTCGCATACAAATGATCATGGTCCCGTGTATAGGAAGATCTATCCACTAGCACGTTAAAAGGAATAAATATGAATGAATGAAAGGTCACAGACTCCTTCGTACTAAAGAGTAGGGGATCGGTCCGTGTCTGTACGCTCATGTTTGTATTCCTAGGTTCCATGGATACATTGTGCGAGTATAGGCTGGGGCGGACCTACGTCATGCCGGTGAAATTCAATTAAGCAACCGCACATTGCGCCTACTGCGGATTCAAGTGCGTAACGCTGAGCTTTGACTGAGTGCGTGCATGGAATGTTTTGCTTTATGAAACACTTGTTGCCAAGCAAATTTGCTAAAAATAGCTCAAAGTGCCTGTATGTCCGCACCATCCTATACTCAACAAGAGGCTCCTGCACAGTATAGGTCGGCTCGGTCATATGGGTACTTTTTACCGTTTGCCGATGACAACAAAACAGATGTTTTATTAAGTTTAAATTAAAGCTCTTCTCGACCATACCCCCACCATACCCTAGGGACCGTGTCGGGGGGTGTATGTAAACATGGTATAAGAGGCTCTTGACTTTGGTTTGTGGTCAACGGCATGTGACGTCACTCCGGGACGACCTATATAGGAAGATGACGATGATGGAATGGCGACATTGAGTTGACAAAACAACATCTACATCAATACTCGGCGAAATCCATAGTCAGGGAACGCCAAGACCCCAGTTTCCTTGTGTGTACAGACCGGGATGATCCTCTACTCTTTACGAAGGAATCTGTGACTTTTAACGTGCACCATATTTGGACAATGTAATTCAGTTCGGTAGAATTCATCATCAATTCATACGGTCTTGTATTTCAAATACCACTCTGAAATCTGATACATGTACGTCAGCCTAGGCTATATGAAATATGAATTAAGCTTACTTTTACGTGCTTGAAATCCAAGGACTTCTGTCTGTGTGCGTACTTTTTCGGAACATATTTCACGACTAATTGCTCTATACATTTATTTGTATGTACTTGAAACATCATGGATCTATATTATTTGTGTCTTGAACATTAAAAACATCATTGAAATACCGAAATTTGAAGAATCATATGTTTAATAGAATCACGTAAACTTTGACCTTTCGTTACGTTGCTATGGAAACAGCGGTGCAGTATGGAATATTTTTAATTCTGCGCAGATAGAATATCAAAAATGAAAGTGACTATATGCAGGACTAGTGTTGCCATATTGTCTACATGTATCACGGAGCAGAATCTAATTAAATTTCACCGCACGACGGTCTTGTATGTAGACCGGTCACATAATACGTAAAGAATAATCGTACTTGAGCAAGCTATTGCACAAAGAGGAACAAAAGTTCAGAATTATATCCCCATTTTTTATGTCAGACTCACCTTTTTGGAGATTCAAAGATGCAAACAATGTTCAAGACGGGGTTCAAGAACTAGTTGAATATCAAATATAAACTTTCAATGTGTCTGTAAAAACAGAATGTGGCCAAATGGGGCGCTTTCGTACTTTTGGAATGATTCTTTCTTAAACTGCCAGTTGATTAATTACTTTAATATCAAATGCGATTTATTAAATGTTGCTAGTACCTCGGTTTGGCCGCCATATTGGGCTACTTTTGACTTATTTACGGCTTTTCTCAAGAATATCATGAACTTTTCCAGATGAATAACTCTAGTGAGCACATTTAACATGACAGTTTTAAGTGCTTTAAACCCTATATGTACATGGATGTAAGGAATCTTTTGACCAATTCTGACAGTAATCAAACATTTCCTGATATAGCAGAAGCATTTTGAATGAAAGTAGTGACAATTTACATTTTGACCCCTAGTGACCCCAAATATTTGTTGATTGTAAAAACCGAACTATTATATATTAGTACGGTAAAAAGGAATATGTTGACAAATTCTGACGATCCTAGGTCATTTCACTAAATTGCAAACGCGTTTTAAGTGAAAATCACGTTTTGACCCCTTATGACCCCTGTATGACCTTTGACCCCAAACTGTGAAGACCCTATATGTAGGTCAGGTAGGGGGTCCTACTGACCAAATCTGGTGATTGTAGCATGTAAACTGTAGAAAAAATAGCATTTTGTAGATGGGTTTGATAGAAAGAAAGAAACGGTACAGATACAGTACCTCGATTTTTGAAAAAATCAAGGTAAGAAGAAAGAAACGGCAGAGATAGAGTACCTCGATTTTTGAAAAAATCAAGGTAAGAAGAAGAAAGAAACGGCAGAGATACAGAACCTCGATTTTTTGAAAAAATCAAGGTAACTAGACATGGATCTGGTCTGAGACCAGGACACCTTGATTTTTTTATGGATTAATGACCTCTAGTGACCCCATATGACATGTCACTTTTAATGGATCCAAGAAATCTTTTGACCAATTCTGACAATCATGGGTCATTTCCTCCCGAAAAAATAGCATTTTGAGTGTTAGGAGTGAAAATTGACCTGTTGACCCCTAGTGACCTATGTTGACCTTTGACCCCATAAAAATGATTGACTCTTTTTCTTGTCTTATCATTGCCTACAAAATGAAACAAGACCGGTCAAAATCGGAGCATGTCTTACATTTTACCCCTGTTTAGGTCAATGACCCCTAGTGACCCCATATGACATGTCACCTTTAATCGCTTAAGACCCTATATGTACATGGATCCAAGGAATCTTTTGATCAATTCTGATAATAATGGGTCATATCCTCTCGAAAAAATAGCATTTTTAGTGCGAGGATTAAAAATTTACATTTTGACCCCTAGTGACCCCAAATATTTTTTGATTTTAAAAAACGAACTATCATATATGCGTACGGTCAAAAGGAATATGTTGACAAATTCTGACGATCCTAGGTCATTTCACTAAATTGCAAACGCGTTTTAAGTGAAAATCACGTTTTGACCCCTTATGATCCCTGTGTGACGTTTGACCCCAAACTGTGAAGACCCTATATGTAGGTCTGGTAGGGGGTCCTACTGACCAAATCTGGTGATTGTAGCATGTAAACTGTAGAAAAAATAGCATTTTGAGTGCGAGGAATGAAAATTGACCTTTTGACCCCTAGTGACCTATGTTGACCTTTGACCCCGTGAAAATAATTGACTTTTTTTCTTCTCTTATCAATGCCTACAAAATGAAACATGACTGGTCAAAATCGGAGCATGTCTTACATTTTACCCCTGTTTAGGTCAATGACCCCTAGTGACCCCATCTGACATGTCACTTTTAATCGCTGAAGACCCTATATGTACATGGATACAAGGAATCTTTTGACCAATTCTGACAATCATAGGTCATTTCTTCCCGAAAAAATAGCATTTTCAGTGCGAGGAGTAACAATTTACATTTTGACCCCTAATGACCCCAAATGATTTTTAATTTTAAAAACCGTTCTTTTGTATATGCGTACAGTCAAAAGGAATATGTGGACCAATTTTGACAATCCTAGGTCATTTCACTAAATTGGAAATGCGTTTTAAGTAAAAATCACGTTTTGACCCCTTATGACCCCTGTGTGACCTTTGACCCCAAACTGTGAAGACCCTATATGTAGGTCAGGTAGGGGGTCATACTGACCAAATCTGGTGATTGTAGCATGTAAACTGTAGAAAAAATAGCATTTTGTAGATGAGTCTGATAGAAAGAAGAAAGAACTAGACATGGATCTGGTCAGAGACCAGGACACCTTGATTTTTGTATGGATTAATGACTTCTAGTGACCCCATATGACATGTCACTTTTTAAACGCTGAAGAACCTAATGTGCATGACCAATTCTGACGGTCATCATTCATTCTCTCTGAGACAAATAGCAATGTCAAAATCGGAGCATGTCTTACATTTTACCCCCGTTTAGGTCAATGACCCCTAGTGACCCCATATGACATGTCACTTTTAATCGCTTAAGACCCTATGTGTACATGGATCCAAGGAATCTTTTGACCAATTCTGATAATCATGGGTCATTTCCTCTCGAAAAAATAGCATTTTTAGTGCGAGGATTGAACATTTACATTTTGACCCCTAGTGACCCCAAATATATTTTGATTTTAAAAACCGAACTATTATATATGCGTACGGTCAAAAGGAATATGTTGACAAATTCTGACGATCCTAGGTCATTTCACTAAATTGCAAACGCGTTTTAAGTGAAAATCACGTTTTGACCACTTATGACCCCTGTGTGACCTTTGACCCCAAACTGTGAAGACCCTATATGTAGGTCTGGTAGGGGGTCCTACTGACCAAATCTGGTGATTGCAGCATGTACACTGTAGAAAAAATAGCATTTTGAGTGCAAGGAGTGAAAATTGACCTTTTGACCCCTAGTGACCTATGTTGACCTTTAACCCCGTGAAAATGATTGACTTTTTTTCTTGTCTTGTCAATGCCTACAAAATGAAACATGACCAGTCAAAATCGGAGCATGTCTTACATTTTACCCTTGTTTAGGTCAATGACCCCTAGTGACCCCATCTGACATGTCACTTTTAATCGCTGAAGACCCTATATGTACATGGATACAAGGAATCTTTTGACCAATTCTGACAATCATAGGTCATTTCCTCCCGAAAAAATAGCATTTTCAGTGCGAGGAGTAAAAATTTACATTTTGACCCCTAGTGACCCCAAATGATTTTTAATTTTAAAAACCGTTCTTTTGTATATGCGTACGGTTAAAAGGAATATGTGGACCAATTTTGACAATCCTAGGTCATTTCACTAAATTGGAAATGCGTTTTAAGTGAAAATCACGTTTTGACCCCTTATGACCCCTGTGTGACCTTTGACCCCAAACTGTGAAGACCCTATATGTAAGTCAGGTAGGGGGTCATACTGACCAAATCTGGTGATTGTAGCATGTAAACTGTAGAAAAAATAGCATTTTGTAGATGGGTCTGACAGAAAGAAAGAAAGAACTAGACATGGATCTGGTCTGAGACCAGGACACCTTGATTTTTTTTATGGATTAATGACCTCTAGTGACCCCATATGACATGTCACTTTTAATGGATCCAAGAAATCTTTTGACCAATTCTGACAATCATGGGTCATTTCCTCCCGAAAAAATAGCATTTTGAGTGTTAGGAGTGAAAATTGACCGGTTGACCCCTAGTGACCTATGTTGACCTTTGACCCCATGAAAATGATTGACTCTTTTTCTTGTCTTATCATTGCCTACAAAATGAAACAAGACCGGTCAAAATCGGAGCATGTCTTACATTTTACCCCCTGTTTAGGTCAATGACCCCTAGTGACCCCATATGACATGTCACCTTTAATCGCTTAAGACCCTATATGTACATGGATCCAAGGAATCTTTTGATCAATTCTGATAATCATGGGTCATATCCTCTCGAAAAAATAGCATTTTTAGTGCGAGGATTAAAAAATTACATTTTGACCCCTAGTGACCCCAACTATTTTTTGATTTTAAAAACCGAACTATTATATATGCGTACGGTCAAAAGGAATATGTTGACAAGTTCTGACGATCCTAGGTCATTTCACTAAATTGCAAACGCGTTTTAAGTGAAAATCACGTTTTGACCCCTTATGATCCCTGTGTGACCTTTGACCCCAAACTGTGAAGACCCTATATGTAGGTCTGGTAGGGGGTCCTACTGACCAAATCTGGTGATTGTAGCATGTAAACTGTAAAAAAAATAGCATTTTGAGTGCGAGGAATGAAAATTGACCTTTTGACCCCTAGTGACCTATGTTGACCTTTGACCCCTTGAAAATGATTGACTTTTTTTCTTGTCTTATCAATGCCTACAAAATGAAACATGACCGGTCAAAATCGGAGCATGTCTTACATTTTACCCCTGTTTAGGTCAATGACCCCTAGTGACCCCATATGACATGTCACTTTTATTCGCTGAAGACCCTATATGTACATAGATACAAGGAATCTTTTGACCAATTCTGACAATCATAGGTCATTTCCTCCCCAAAAAATAGCATTTTCAGTGCGAGGAGTAAAAATTTACAATTTGACCCCTAGTGACCCCAAATTATTTTTAATTTTAAAAACCGTTCTTTTGTATATGCGTACGGTCAAAAGGAATATGTGGACCAATTTTGACAATCCTAGGTCATTTTACTAAATTGGAAATGCGTTTTAAGTGAAAATCACGTTTTGACCACTAGTGACCTTTGTGTGACCTTTGACCCCTAACTTTGAAGACCCTATATGTAAGTCAGGTAGGGGGTCCTACTGACCAAGTTTGGTGATTGTAGCATGTAAACTGAAGAAAAAATAGCATTTTCTAGATGGGTCTGATAGAAAGAAGAAAGAAGAAAGAAAGAAGAAAGAAACGGCACAGATAGAGAACCTTGATTTTTGAAAAATCAAGGTAACTAGACAGGACTTGTGCTTCGAGAAGCACGAATATTGGTTTTGTTAATTAATTACAATAGGTCAATGACCCTTAGTGACCCTAGAAGCATTTTTTAGTTAAGAAATTGTTTTATTTTCAATTAAACTTGTTAATAACTTACATAAAATACAATGCGTGACCAATCATAGAACATAAAAAGACTTAGATTACAAACGTGTTATTGTATACAATTTTAAAATAAATCCAGCTGTTCCTGACTATTTATTTATTAACCTCTACACTGTAGATAGGTGTAATGAGTGTTTATTAGCCACGAGACTGTATACGGTAGTTGCAGTTGTTGTTCATAATCGTCAGACTGTCCGTGGATATAGTGATTGTTAGTTAGTCACCAGATGTACATTGAAAATCTGACAAGCGGTCATTGACCCCTTGTGACCCCATATGACATGTTAATTTTAATAGCTGTTTACGTGAAATAACTGAATATTCACATTTTGACCTCTAGTGACCCCTTGTTGACCTTTGACCTAATTGTACTGATGGACATATTTTCTTGGCTCATCAAACCAAACAAGATAAAACAAGTCCGGTCCAAATCGGACAATGTCTTAACTTTTACGCCTGTAAAGTTCAATGACCCCTAGTGACCCCATATGACATGTGAATTTTAATAGCAGGAGACCCTATGTGCACATGGTCATAAGGAATCATTTGACTAATTGTGGCGATTGTAACATGTAAACTGTAGGAGGAGTAGCGTTTTTAAGGATATTCACATTTTGACCTCTAGTGACCCCTTGTTGACCTTTGAACTAATTCAAATGGTTGACTTATTTTCTTGGCTCATCAAACCAAACAAGATGTCAAAGTTCAGTCAAAATCGGACAATGTCTTAACTTTTATGCCTGTAAAGTTCAATGACCCCTAGTGACCCCATATGACATGTGAATTTTAATAGCAGGAGACCCTATATGCACATGGTCATAAGGAATCATTTGACTAATTGTGGCGATTGTAACATGTAAACTGTAGGAGGAGTAGCGTTTTTAAGGATATTCACATTTTGACCTCTAGTGACCCCTTGTTGACCTTTGAACTAATTCAAATGGTTGACTTATTTTCTTGGCTCATCAAACCAAACAAGATGTCAAAGTTCAGTCAAAATCGGACAATGTCTTAACTTTTATGCCTGTAAAGTTCAATGACCCCTAGTGACCCCATATGACATGTGAATTTTAATAGCAGGAGACCCTATATGCACATGGTCATAAGGAATCATTTGACTAATTGTGGCGATTGTAACATGTAAACTGTAGGAGGAGTAGCGTTTTTAAGGATATTCACATTTTGACCTCTAGTGACCCCTTGTTGACCTTTGACCTAATTCAAATGATTGACTTATTTTCTTGGCTCATCAAACCAAACAAGATGTCAAAGTTTGGTCCAAATCGGACAATGTCTTAACTTTTATGCCTGTAAAGTTCAATGACCCCTAGTGACCCCATATGACATGTGAATTTTAATAGCAGGAGACCCTATATGCACATGGTCATAAGGAATCATTTGACTAATTGTGGCGATTGTAACATGTAAACTGTAAGAGGAGTAGCGTTTTTAAGGATATTCACATTTTGACCTCTAGTGACCCCTTGTTGACCTTTGACCTAATTCAAATGATTGACTTATTTTCTTGGCTCATCAAACCAAACAAGATGTCAAAGTTTAGTCCAAATCGGACAATGTCTTAACTTTTATGCCTGTAAAGTTCAATGACCCCTAGTGACCCCATATGACATGTGAATTTTAATAGCAGGAGACCCTATATGCACATGGTCATAAGGAATCATTTGACTAATTGTGGCGATTGTAACATGTAAACTGTAGGAGGAGTAGCGTTTTTAAGGATATTCACATTTTGACCTCTAGTGACCCCTTGTTGACCTTTGACCTAATTCAAATGATTGACTTATTTTCTTGGCTCATCAAACCAAACAAGATGTCAAAGTTTAGTCCAAATCGGACAATGTCTTAACTTTTATGCCTGTAAAGTTCAATGACCCCTAGTGACCCCATATGACATGTGAATTTTAATAGCAGGAGACCCTATATGCACATGGTCATAAGGAATCATTTGACTAATTGTGGCGATTGTAACATGTAAACTGTAGGAGGAGTAGCGTTTTTAAGGATATTCACATTTTGACCTCTAGTGACCCCTTGTTGACCTTTGACCTAATTCAAATGATTGACTTATTTTCTTGGCTCATCAAACCAAACAAGATGTCAAAGTTTGGTCCAAATCAGACAATGTCTTAACTTTTATGCCTGTAAAGTTCAATGACCCCTAGTGACCCCATATGACATGTGAATTTTAATCGCAGGAGACCCTATATGCACATGGTCATAAGGAACCATCTGACCAATTGTGGCGATTGTGACATGTAAACTGTAGGAGAAGTAGCATGCGTTGGAAGAAGAAAGAAGAAAGAAAGAAAATGAGGATAACAGTATATTGGTTTGCTGCGCAAAACCAATATAACTAGACATGGATCTGGTCTGAGACCAGGACACCTTGATTTTTTATGGATTAATGACCTCTAGTGACCCCATATGACATGTCACTTTTAATGGATCCAAGAAATCTTTTGACCAATTCTGACAATCATGGGTCATTTCCTCCCGAAAAAATAGCATTTTGAGTGTTAGAAGTGAAAATTGACCTGTTGACCCCTAGTGACCTCTGTTGACCTTTGACCCCATGAAAATGATTGACTTTTTTTCTTGTCTCATCAATGCCTACAAGATCAAACAAACCCGGTCAAAATCGGAGCATGTCTTACATTTTACCCCCGTTTAGGTCAATGACCCCTAGTGACCCCATATGACATGTCACCTTTAATCGCTTAAGACCCTATGTGTTCATGGATCCAAGGAATCTTTTGATCAATTCTGATAATCATGGGTCATTTCCTCTCGAAAAAATAGCATTTTTAGTGCGAGGATTGAAAATTTACATTTTGACCCCTAGTGACCCCAAATATTTTTTGATTTTAAAAACCGAACTATCATATATGCGTACGGTCAAAAGGAATATGTTGACAAATTCTGACGATCCTAGGTCATTTCACTAAATTGCAAACGCGTTTTAAGTCAAAATCACGTTTTGACCCCTTATGATCCCTGTGTGACCTTTGACCCCAAACTGTGAAGACCCTATATGTAGGTCTGGTAGGAGGTCCTACTGACCGAATCTGGTGATTGTAGCATGTAAACTGTAGAAAAAATAGCATTTTGAGTGCGAGGAATGAAAATTGACCTTTTGACCCCTAGTGACCTAGGTTGACCTTTGACCCCATGAAAATAATTGACTTTTTTTCTTGTCTTATCAATGCCTACAAAATGAAACATGACCGGTCAAAATCGGAGCATGTCTTACATTTTACCCCTGTTTAGGTCAATGACCCCTAGTGACCCCATCTGACATGTCACTTTTAATCGCTGAAGACCCTATATGTACATGGATACAAGGAATCTTTTGACCAATTCTGACAATCATAGGTCATTTTCTCCCGAAAAAATAGCATTTTCAGTGCGAGGAGTAAAAATTGACATTTTGACCCCTAGTGACCCCAAATGATTTTTAATTTTAAAAACCGTTCTTTTGTATATGCGTACGGTCAAAAGGAATATGTGGACCAATTTTGACAATCCTAGGTCATTTCACTAAATTGACTATGCGTTTTAAGTGAAAATCACGTTTTGACCACTAGTGACCTTTGTGTGACCTTTGACCCCTAACTTTGAAGACCCTATATGTAAGTCAGGTAGGGGGTCCTACTGACCAAGTTTGGTGATTGTAGCATGTAAACTGTAGAAAAAATAGCATTTTCTAGATGGGTCTGATAGAAAGAAGAAAGAAAGAAGAAACTAGATCTAGTTCTGGTCTGAGACCAGTGCACCTTGATTTTAATGAGAAAATGATCCATAGTGACCTCTTCTTGACCATTGACCTGGTTATGATGATTGACTTTTATTCTTGCCTGATTGAACCAAACAAGGTAAAACAGGTCCGATCTAATTCGGAGCATGTTTTGCAAATCGGAACATGTATAGGTCAATGACCCCTAGTGACCCCATACGACATGTCAATTTTAATCGCTTAAGACCCTATGTGTACATAGATCCAAGAAATCTTTTGACCAATTCTGATAATCATGGGTCATTTCCTCTCGAAAAAATAGCATTTTTAGTGCGAGGATTGAAAATTTACATTTTGACCCCTAGTGACCCCAAATATTTTTTGATTTTAAAAACCGAACTATTATATATTAGTACGGTCAAAAGGAATATGTTGACAAATTCTGACGATCCTAGGTCATTTCACTAAATTGCAAACGCGTTTGTAGTGAAAATCACGTTTTGACCCCTTATGACCCCTGTGTGACCTTTGACCCCAAATTGTGAAGACCCTATATGTAGGTCAGGTAGGGGGTCCTACTGACCAAATCTGGTGATTGTAGCATGTACACTGTAGAAAAAATAGCATTTTAAGTGCAAGGAGTGAAAATTGACCTTTTGACCCCTAGTGACCTATGTTGACCTTTGACCCCGTAAAAATGATTGACTTTTTTTCTTGTCTTATCAATGCCTACAAAATGAAACATGACCAGTCAAAATCGGAGCATGTCTTACATTTTACCCCTGTTTAGGTCAATGACCCCTAGTGACCCCATCTGACATGTCACTTTTAATCGCTGAAGACCCTATATGTACATGGATACAAGGAATCTTTTGACCAATTCTGACAATCATAGGTCATTTCCTCCCGAAAAAATAGCATTTTCAGTGCGAGGAGTAAAAATTTACATTTTGACCCCTAGTGACCCCAAATGATTTTTAATTTTAAAAACCGTTCTTTTGTATATGCGTACGGTCAAAAGGAATATGTGGACCAATTTTGACAATCCTAGGTCATTTCACTAAATTGGAAATGCGTTTTAAGTGAAAATCACATTTTGACCACTAGTGACCTTTGTGTGACCTTTGACCCCTAACTTTGAAGACCCTATATGTAAGTCAGGTAGGGGGTCCTACTGACCAAGTTTGGTGATTGTAGCATGTAAACTGTAGAAAAAATAGCATTTTTTAGATGGGTTTGATAGAAAGAAAGAAGAAACTAGACATGGTTCTGGTCTGAGACCAGGACACCTTGATTTTTTATGGATTAATGACCTCTAGTCACCCCATATGACATGTCACTTTTAATGGATCCAACAAATCTTTTGACCAATTCTGACAATCATGGGTAATTTCCTCCCGAAAAAATAGCATTTTGAGTGCGAGGAGTGCAAATTGACCTTTTGACCCCTAGTGACTTATGTTGACCTTTGACCTAATAAAAAATTATTTGACTTTTTTTTCTTGTTTCATCAATGCCTACAAGATGAAATAAATCCGGTCAAAATCGGAGCATGTCTTATATTTTACCCCTGTTTAGGTCAATGACCCCTAGTGACCCCATATGACATGTCACTTTTAATCGCTGAAGACCCTATATGTACATGGATCCAAGAAATCTTTTGACTAATTCTGACAATCATGCGTCATTTCCTCCCGAAAAAATAGCATTTTGAGTGTGAGGAGTGAAAATTGACCTTTTGACCCCTAGTGACCCTAAATATATTTTGATTTTAAAAACCGAACTATTATATATGCGTACGGTCAAAAGGAATATGTTGACAAATTCTGACGATCCTAGGTCATTTCACTAAATTGCAAACGCGTATTAAGTGAAAATCACGTTTTGACCACTTATGACCCCTGTGTGACCTTTGACCCCAAACTGTGAAGACCCTATATGTAGGTCTGGTAGGGGGTCCTACTGACCAAATCTGGTGATTGTAGCATGTACACTGTAGAAAAAAAAGCATTTTGAGTGCAAGGAATGAATATTGACCTTTTGACCCCTAGTGACCTATGTTGACCTTTGACCCCGTGAAAATGGTTGACTTTTTTTCTTGTCTTATCAATGCTTACAAAATGAAACATGACCGGTCAAAATCGGAGCATGTCTTACATTTTACCCCTGTTTAGGTCAATGACCCCTAGTGACCCCATCTGACATGTCACTTTTAATCGCTGAAGACCCTATATGTACATGGATATAAGGAATCTTTTGACCAATTCTGACAATCATAGGTCATTTCCTCCCGAAAAAATAGCCTTTTCAGTGCGAGGAGTAAAAATTTACATTTGGACCCCTAGTGACCCCAAATGATTTTTAATTTTAAAAACCGTTCTTTTGTATATGCGTACGGTCAAAAGGAATATGTGGACCAATTTTGACAATCCTAGGTCATTTCACTAAATTGGAAATGCGTTTTAAGTGAAAATCACGTTTTGACCCCTTATGACCCCTGTGTGACCTTTGACCCCAAACTGTGAAGACCCTATATGTAGGTCAGGTAGGGGGTCCTACTGACCAAATCTGGTGATTGTAGCATGTAAACTGTAGAAAAAATAGCATTTTGTAGATGGGTCTGATAGAAAGAAACAAAGAAGAAGAAAGAAACGGCAGAGATAGAGTACCTCGATTTTTGAAAAAATCAAGGTAACTAGACATGGATCTGGTCTGAGACCAGGACACCTTGATTTTTTATGGATTAATGACCTCTAGTGACCCCATATGACATGTCACTTTTAATGGATCCAAGAAATCTTTTGACCAATTCTGACAATCATGGGTCATTTCCTCCCGAAAAAATAGCATTTTGAGTGTTAGGAGTGAAAATTGACCTGTTGACCCTAGTGACCTATGTTGACCTTTGACCCCATGAAAATGATTGACTCTTTTTCTTGTCTTATCATTGCCTACAAAATGAAACAAGACCGGTCAAAATCGGAGCATGTCTTACATTTTACCCCTGTTTAGGTCAATGACCCCTAGTGACCCCATATGACATGTCACCTTTAATCGCTTAAGACCCTATATGTACATGGATCCAAGGAATCTTTTGATCAATTCTGATAATCATGGGTCATATCCTCTAAAAAAAATAGCATTTTTAGTGCGAGGATTAAAAATTTACATTTTGACCCCTAGTGACCCCAAATATTTTTTGATTTTAAAAACCGAACTATCATATATGCGTACGGTCAAAAGGAATATGTTGACAAATTCTGGCGATCGTAGGTCATTTCACTAAATTGCAAACGCGTTTTAAGTGAAAATCACGTTTTGACCCCTTATGATCCCTGTGTGACCTTTGACCCCAAACTGTGAAGACCCTATATGTAAGTCTGGTAGGGGGTCCTACTGATCAAATCTGGTGATTGTAGCATGTAAACTGTAGAAAAAATAGCATTTTGAGTGCGAGGAATGAAAATTGACCTTTTGACCCCTAGTGACCTATGTTGACCTTTGACCCCATAAAAATGATTGACTTTTTTTCTTGTCTTGTCAATGCCTACAAAATGAAACATGACCGGTTAAAATCGGAGCATGTCTTACATTTTACCCCTGTTTAGGTCAATGACCCCTAGTGACCCCATATGACATGTCACTTTTAATCGCTGAAGACCCTATATGTACATGGATACAAGGAATCTTTTGACCAATTCTGACAATCATAGGTCATTTCCTCCCGAAAAAATAGCATTTTCAGTGCGAGGAGTAAAAATTTACATTTTGACCCCTAGTGACCCCAAATGATTTTTAATTTTAAAAACCGTTCTTTTGTATATGCGTACGGTCAAAAGGAATATTTGGACCAATTTTGACAATCCTAGGTCATTTCACTAAATTGGAAATGCGTTTTAAGTGAAAATCACGTTTTGACCCCTTATGACCCCTGTGTGACCTTTGACCCCAAACTGTGAAGACCCTATATGTAGGTCAGGTAGGGGGTCCTACTGACCAAATCTGGTGATTGTAGCATGTAAACTGTAGAAAAAATAGCATTTTGTAGATGGGTCTGATAGAAAGAAACAAAGAAGAAGAAAGAAACGGCAGAGATAGAGTACCTCGATTTTTGAAAAAATCAAGGTAACTAGACATGGATCTGGTCTGAGACCAGGACACCTTGATTTTTTATGGATTAATGACCTCTAGTGACCCCATATGACATGTCACTTTTAATGGATCCAAGAAATCTTTTGACCAATTCTGACAATCATGGGTCATTTCCTCCCGAAAAAATAGCATTTTGAGTGTTAGAAGTGAAAATTGACCTGTTGACCCCTAGTGACCTCTGTTGACCTTTGACCCCATGAAAATGATTGACTTTTTTTCTTGTCTCATCAATGCCTACAAGATCAAACAAACCCGGTCAAAATCGGAGCATGTCTTACATTTTACCCCCGTTTAGGTCAATGACCCCTAGTGACCCCATATGACATGTCACCTTTAATCGCTTAAGACCCTATGTGTTCATGGATTTAAGGAATCTTTTGATCAATTCTGATAATCATGGGTCATTTCCTCTCGAAAAAATAGCATTTTTAGTGCGAGGATTGAAAATTTACATTTTGACCCCTAGTGACCCCAAATATTTTTTTGATTTTAAAAACCGAACTATCATATATGCGTACGGTCAAAAGGAATATGTTGACAAATTCTGACGATCCTAGGTCATTTCACTAAATTGCAAACGCGTTTTAAGTCAAAATCACGTTTTGACCCCTTATGATCCCTGTGTGACCTTTGACCCCAAACTGTGAAGACCCTATATGTAGGTCTGGTAGGGGGTCCTACTGACCGAATCTGGTGATTGTAGTATGTAAACTGTAGAAAAAATAGCATTTTGAGTGCGAGGAATGAAAATTGACCTTTTGACCCCTAGTGACCTAGGTTGACCTTTGACCCCATGAAAATGATTGACTTTTTTTCTTGTCTTATCAATGCCTACAAAATGAAACATGACCGGTCAAAATCGGAGCATGTCTTACATTTTACTCCTGTTTAGGTCAATGACCCCTAGTGACCCCATCTGACATGTCACTTTTAATCGCTGAAGACCCTATATGTACATGGATACAAGGAATCTTTTGACCAATTCTGACAATCATAGGTCATTTCCTCCCGAAAAAATAGCATTTTCAGTGCGAGGAGTAAAAATTGACATTTTGACCCCTAGTGACCCCAAATGATTTTTAATTTTAAAAACCGTTCTTTTGTATATGCGTACGGTCAAAAGGAATATGTGGACCAATTTTGACAATCCTAGGTCATTTCACTAAATTGGAAATGCGTTTTAAGTGAAAATCACGTTTTGACCCCTTATGACCCCTGTGTGACCTTTGACCCCAAACTGTGAAGACCCTATATGTAGGTCAGGTAGGGGGTCATACTGACCAAATCTGGTGATTGTAGCATGTAAACTGTAGAAAAAATAGCATTTTGTAGATGGGTCTGATAGAAAGAAAGAAAGAACTAGACATGGTTCTGGTCTGAGACCAGGACACCTTGATTTTTTTATGGATTAATGACCTCTAGTCACCCCATATTATGACATGTCACTTTTAATGGATCCAACAAATCTTTTGACCAATTCTGACAATCATGGGTCATTTCCTCCCGAACAAAATAGCATTTTGAGTGCGAGGAGTGAAAATTGACCTTTTGACCCCTAGTGACCTATGTTGACCTTTGACCCAATAAAAATGATTTGACTTTTTTCTTCTTGTTTCATCAATGCCTACAAGATGAAACAAATCCGGTCAAAATCGGAGCATGTCTTATATTTTACCCCTGTTTAGGTCAATGACCCCTAGTGACCCCATATGACATGTCACTTTTAATCGCTGAAGACCCTATATGTACATGGATCCAAGAAATCTTTTGACTAATTCTGACAATCATGCGTCATTTCCTCCCGAAAAAATAGCATTTTGAGTGTGAGGAGTGAAAATTGACCTTTTGACCCCTAGTGACCCCAAATATATTTTGATTTTAAAAACCAAACTATTATATTTGCGTACGGTCAAAAGGAACATGTTGACAAATTCTGACGATCCTAGGTCATTTCACTAAATTGCAAACGCGTTTTAAGTGAAAATCACGTTTTGACCCCTTATGACCCCTGTGTGACCTTTGACCCTAAACTGTGAAGACCCTATATGTAGGTCTGGTAGGGGGTCCTACTGACCAAATCTGGTGATTGTAGCATGTACACTGTAGAAAAAATAGCATTTTGAGTGCAAGGAAAGAAAATTGACCTTTTGACCCCTAGTGACCTATGTTGACCTTTGACCCCATGAAAATGATTGACTTTTTTTCTTGTCTTATCAATGCCTACAAAATGAAACATGACCGGTCAAAATCGGAGCATGTCTTACATTTTACCCCTGTTTAGGTCAATGACCCCTAGTGACCCCATCTGACATGTCACTTTTAATCGCTGAAGACCCTATATGTACATGGATACAAGGAATCTTTTGACCAATTCTGACAATCATAGGTCATTTCCTCCCGAAAAAATAGCATTTTCAGTGCGAGGAGTAAAAATTTACATTTTGACCCCTAGTGACCCCAAATGATTTTTAATTTTAAAAACCGTTCTTTTGTATATGCGTACGGTCAAAAGGAATATGTGGACCAATTTTGACAATCCTAGGTCATTTCACTAAATTGGAAATGCGTTTTAAGTGAAAATCACGTTTTGACCCCTTGTGACCCCTGTGTGACCTTTGACCCCAAACTTTGAAGACCCTATATGTAGGTCTGGTAGGGGGTCCTACTGACAAAATCTGGTGATTGTAGTATGTACACTGTAGAAAAAATAGCATTTTGAGTGCAAGGAGTGAAAATTGACCTTTTGACCCCTAGTGACCTATGTTGACCTTTGACCCCGTAAAAATGATTGACTTTTTTTCTTGTCTTATCAATGCCTACAAAATGAAACATGACCGGTCAAAATCGGAGCATGTCTTACATTTTACCCCTGTTTAGGTCAATGACCCCTAGTGACCCTATCTGACATGTCACTTTTAATCGCTGAAGACCCTATATGTACATGGATACAAGGAATCTTTTGACCAATTCTGACAATCATAGGTCATTTCCTCCCGAAAAAATAGCATTTTCAGTGCGAGGAGTAAAAATTTACATTTTGACCCCTAGTGACCCCAAATGATTTTTAATTTTAAAAACCGTTCTTTTGTATATGCGTACGGTCAAAAGGAATATGTGGACCAATTTTGACAATCCTAGGTCATTTCACTAAATTGGAAATGCGTTTTAAGTGAAAATCACGTTTTGACCCCTTATGACCCCTGTGTGACCTTTGACCCCAAACTTTGAAGACCCTATATGTAGGTCTGGTAGGGGGTCCTACTGACAAAATCTGGTGATTGTAGTATGTACACTGTAGAAAAAATAGCATTTTGAGTGCAAGGAGTGAAAATTGACCTTTTGACCCCTAGTGACCTATGTTGACCTTTGACCCCGTAAAAATGATTGACTTTTTTTCTTGTCTTATCAATGCCTACAAAATGAAACATGACCGGTCAAAATCGGAGCATGTCTTACATTTTACCCCTGTTTAGGTCAATGACCCCTAGTGACCCTATCTGACATGTCACTTTTAATCGCTGAAGACCCTATATGTACATGGATACAAGGAATCTTTTGACCAATTCTGACAATCATAGGTCATTTCCTCCCGAAAAAATAGCATTTTCAGTGCGAGGAGTAAAAATTTACATTTTGACCCCTAGTGACCCCAAATGATTTTTAATTTTAAAAACCGTTCTTTTGTATATGCGTACGGTCAAAAGGAATATGTGGACCAATTTTGACAATCCTAGGTCATTTCACTAAATTGGAAATGCGTTTTAAGTGAAAATCACGTTTTGACCCCTTATGACCCCTGTGTGACCTTTGACCCCAAACTGTGAAGACCCTATATGTAGGTCAGGTAGGGGGTCATACTGACCAAATCTGGTGATTGTAGCATGTAAACTGTAGAAAAAATAGCATTTTGTAGATGGGTCTGATAGAAAGAAACAAAGAAGAAGAAAGAAACGGCAGAGATAGAGTACCTCGATTTTTGAAAAAATCAAGGTAACTAGACATGGATCTGGTCTGAGACCAGGACACCTTGATTTTTTATGGATTAATGACCTCTAGTGACCCCATATGACATGTCACTTTTTAAACGCTGAAGAACCTAATGTGCATGACCAATTCTGACGGTCATTCATTCTCTCTGAGACAAATAGCAATGTTCGTAACTTAGTGTTTAAAAGGATGCTGAGAAAATTATCCCCAAGAATATAGGGGGAAAAAACAGAGCCTGAAATATTGCTATTATCATAATCATTTATTTATTAAACATCTATTTCGCAGCAGACTTATGTAGATATCTCAGGATTTTACCAATCTTGCGTCTACAAGCCCATCCAGCACGACATGTGTTGGATATGTTTACTCATTTGTAGGCTAGTGCTGAAAATCACGCCTAGATTGCGAGCTTCATTGCGAGCTTCTGTTCGCGCATCAAAACGTCTGCGTTTCCAATTGTCAGTGAAGACGGTTTATCGTTGCTAGTGGTGCGTGTGCCGAAGAACAGTATCTCAGTCTTGTCGTCATCAAATTTCATTTTGTTCAGAACAGCCCAGGCCTTGATGTCTTTGATGCACTGTTGCAGACGGTGAATCATGCTATCCTGATCAGCGTGTTTAAAAAGCAGGTAGACCTGTGTATAGAGTTTCATTAATAGCAATAATCGGGAACACTCCGTTTCTGCTTGGTAATGAGAAGTTGTCTCCAGTGGATCCGACAGCGGACTCGGACAGTTGAATGCCTGTACAAAGAAGGAAAGGAATTGTAAACGAAACTGTTCTTTAATATGGTTGTACTTGAATTTGACTTGAAGTGAATGTGTTATGCTTTTAATTTGATGTTTTATTTGTGTAAAATAGGGCTAAGAGTGTAAATTTAATGTCATACCTTTTGAGGCACCAATTGTGTCAGCCGGTTTATCAGTCGTGTATGCTTGGAATGGGTTGGTTCAAGGAGGGGGAAGAAGAGGTTTGGCGTTTACAAGTAGAAGGGGCCTGTTGCTTGGGGCTAGGCAGCGCAGAGGAGATTCACAATCTATGGGCCAAATGTATCCGCAGAGTTGTCCGTCAACTGGAGTTTAACAGAGGACTGCATAACGACAGAAATAAAAGTACATGTATTTAAAAGTCATTTTACATGTATTATCAATTAAGTAGCTATATATAGTAGGCATACAAATCAAGACAAATTTTTAAAATATAATTATAGTAAAAGTATATCTTACCTTCTGATATACATCAAATGTGTCAGTTGGGTTATCAGTCTCCTGGATACTTTACAAAGAAGGCTTGTCATCCGTAGAAGAGATCTTGTTCAAGGAGGTGGAGGCAGAGTAGGTTCGACGTCCACAAGTATTAAAGGAAGCGATTGCTCATGCTAGCAGTAGCGATTCACCATTTACAAGACCAAACGTGTCAGCAGGCCAGTTAGCAGTCGACTGGATTGTTGATGATGTTGTAGAAGATCCATCGGACGTAGAAGGGATTAGTAAAGGGGCCGGGACTGTAGCGGGGACGTACACAAAATGGTGCCCCGCCCCGCGGGGACCGTACACGACTGTTCTCGGGACGTACATCGGCAATTTGTACGTCCCGGCCCTAATCCCCGCTATCCCGGGGCCCGGGATGCAATTGATAAGTGCATAAGTGAAAGACACATTTAGTTACCACTGCATGGCATTTTACCTGGATAAAAAGTGATAGGCACATCATCAGTGCTTGGGTAATTCGGACAGTCATATATCATGTACATAGGCTGAATGATATTTATTCCAGGTTAAATATCCGGGTTAAATAACCATCACTCGTTTCGCACATAGGAGATATTTACCTATACCGAGCAATCGAGTTTACGATTGCACTTTGTATAGGTCTATAATTATTAGTCATAATAATGAAGTTTGTAAATTTATTGATATAAACATCAGTTCAACAATATAATTTGCAAGGAGAACCAGCTCTACTGAATACATATTTCATAAAGATAATAAAATAAATTGTATTTATATAAATAATAACAATAACATTGGAATATTTATTGTCAAAATTGCACATTAGATCATTGAGAATGTTGTTATTGCACACATTGGTTCAAAGTTAACACCGAATTAATTAGACAGATGTGTTTGCACTGTAGACCTACGATGTATCATTCTTTTGAAATAGATTTTGGTTGTCCGAAACTGAGAGTTTAAGATTTCGTTTTGTATATGAAAATCAATATAATTACATGAGATTATTAAGGGGGAAATACCCAGCTAGCTGTTCTCAATACACAGATCACAAAATAAATTGTACTTTTGATTTTAAAAACATTAGCCTCAATAAAAGTTATGTTATAAGTAACATTACTTGTATATCGTTCATTTCGATGATAGGGATATTTAGCTTTCGATATCAGATACGTTTATGGTTTCCATATTTTACTTTTTACATCATTTAAAAAGATATAACTATAATACAAATACTGGTAGGCATTGTTATATTTATATACATAGTTATGGTTGTCAAATACAACGCTTTCACTATCTTAAAATCATATTTATAAAATAACTTTACAACAATATATATATAGCGGCATATTTACGCCCATACTGAGATTCAGCCTATTCTACTTCTTACATCATGGGAACAAATAGCATATAATTTAAATCATGGTAATCATTGTTATACTTATAATACATATAATTGTGGTTGTCAAAACGCAACGCTTTCACCATTTTAAAATCACATTATTAAACTAATAAACAATTTTTAAACATTAGCGGCATATCTACGTACATACCGTGGTTCAGTTATTCTACTATTTACATGGGGAAAATATGATAATATTAATCATGGCAATCATTGTTATAATTATAATACATAATTGTGGTTGTCAAAACGCAACGCTTTCACCATTTCAAAATAACATTATTAAACTAATAAACATTTTTTAAACATTAGCGGCATATCATACGTACATACTGTGGTTCAGATATTCTACTATTTACATGGGGAAAATACGATAATATAAATCATGGCAATCATTGTGATACTTATAATACATAATTGTGGTTGTCAAAACGCAACGCTTTCACCATTTCAAAATAACATTATTAAACTAATAAACAATTTTTAAACATTAGCGGCATATCATACGTACATACTGTGGTTCAGATATTCTACTATTTACATGGGGAAAATACGATAATATAAATCATGGCAATCATTGTGATTCTTATAATACATAATTGTGGTTGTCAAAACGCAACGCTTTCACCATTTTATGTTCATGCTTAAGTTTCTTTTGTTACTCTCGTTGTATTTGATCCTTTCAGTGTTGTTTGTTAAAGCGCACAGGGACTTCAATGTCATCATACGCTCAATAAGCATGGTTATTTTATTATTTTACTGCTTGTTGATTGTGTCACCATTAGTTAAATTTGATTGCAAGAAATATTGGTTCACGATAGCTATAGTATGATGTCAACACTGCTACTTGGTATCAATCATGACAATCATTTTTATCTTATGCTCTTTATAAGATAGGTCAAATACTGTAGTACGTCGATATCTGATAACGGCAACACATACTAAATGGATAGTCTCACTATTAGTTATACTTGATTGCAAGAAATACTGGTTCATGATAGCTATAGTATGACGTCAACACCCCTGCTTGGTATCGAGAAGTAGGCGGTCGAGGTTTGATATAGATGTGATCAAGGAGTGT
The DNA here is from genome assembly GCA_035610835.1 of Ophiura sarsii. Lineage (NCBI taxonomy): Eukaryota > Metazoa > Echinodermata > Ophiuroidea > Amphilepidida > Ophiuridae > Ophiura > Ophiura sarsii. Next base: position 5,192,080 of record CM069448.1, on the reverse strand, counting down.
ACCATTTGTAGTTGTAGGCTCTGTGATCAGTTGGGAATATTGTCTAAGTGGTGGAAGCACAGTCTCTTTCAGGAGGTTGTGATTGAAGTCTCCTGCAAACACGGCGTAATCGGTATCCAAAAGTTCTGTTTGAGCAGTGATGTTACTAATTTCCTTACAAAATGCAGCTTTCGAAGTTGCAACTGGCTTGTATACTGCAACAATTAGTAGATTCGATGCGCCATGAGTTTTAATTGCAAGAGCATCACTTTCTTCGCACAACAGCGGTTGCAATGTGTAATCGATATCGTTCTGAACATACATCGCTACACCTCTACCTTTACCGGTATTAAGCATTTCAAGTCGATAGCCATCTATAGTTAGATTATCCGATTGACTACTGTTTGTGATCCAGGTTTCTGATAGACAAATCACGTGTGCCTTTTGGAGTTCAACGTTTTTCTTCAAATCTTCAATGTGTGCATTAAGGCTTTGGATGTTGTGGTGGGCAATTATGAAATGTTGATTATTAGCAATGCTTAGCAAAGGATTTGCTTTGGAAAGATCAGCCGTTGGCATTTTGGCCACTTCATCATCGACTTTCTCATTGCAAAATATTGCTCGAGGGTTGTAATCCAGTAAATACATTCCATGTAGATGCGTGACACGACTTAAAGCTACATACGCCATTGCAGTCTTTAGACCTTTCATTGAGATTACGGCTTGGTCATAGGTCTGACCCTGTATTTTATGAATTGTCACAGCCCATGCTAGCTTTAATGGAATCTGTTGCCGTGTAGTGGTAAAAGATTTTCCTTTTAACTGAAAGGTATCAATCTTTGGGATTATTGGAACACAATTTGCATATTGTGGCGGTATGGTTTGAGATGTTCGTGTTTTTTGGCCAACACGTTGACTGTCAAATTGCACATACACAACTTTAGGCATATTTTGCGAGTTTCCAAATTCTATTCCCTTGACTATACCAGATACTCCATTGCAAAGTCCATCAGTAACATCTATATTAACTATAAGCATGGTTCTAGCCCCTACTGCTAATGTCAGGTAAGGAACAAGTGCTGTGTCATTCTTTGTTGAATTGTATGGTGTTTCATGTCTTTTGATAACTCGTCCACCATTCTGATCAACATCTTCAGCTTTGACTTTGTACTTCGGTGTATCTAAAGATTGCAACTGTATCTTATTGTGGTTGTCACAATCTTTGTTGAGATAGAATAGGTGTAAAGCATTCGACGGAGGTGACAAGATGTTTTCATGTACTATTCTAGATTTCAGTAGTTGTTCATCAGCTTGTTCCAATGGCTCTGTTCGTTTTCTCACACGCAGGCGATTGAGCATATTTGCAAAAATAGCATCATCTCTCTGGCGCATAATTTCAGTTAGTTTGACACTCTGGAAATGTGGGTTCCATAGATCTTTAAGGATTTGTTTGTGTGGAAAGCACAATGGTGTTGGTGGCAATATTGGTGGTAACTGATGAAAATCTCCGACTGCTAGAATAGAAACGTTGCCAAAGAAGGATCTATCGGATGCTCCTTTGATTTGTTGTAGTCGACCATGTATGTAAGATAATTGTAATGTGCTCACCATCGAAATCTCATCTATAACAAGAAGTTGAAGATGTTGGTACTTTGCACGAAGTGTGTTGAGAGATGCTTCAGCAAGTGGTCTGTAATCTGATGCAGCCCGTGGAGGAATCTTTAAAGCTGAACATATTGTTTGACCTGAGATGTTAAATGCAGCTGTTCCTGTCTGAGCAACCAACAAGACTGTTTCATCGTCAACAGTAACATCACTCATTCTACTAAATGCAGCTTCGGCATGATATTGAATGCATCTAATGACATGTGATTTGCCTGTTCCAGCGCCACCAGTTAAAAATATGCGAAATGGTTGTAAACCGATATCTCTTGATTTCTCATTGCACCATTTACTAACGAAATTGAACAATTGTCGTTGTTCAATATTAAGTTGTTGCATCATCGAATGGGCTTGTTGTTCGGTCATCAATGGATTGCGAGGTTCAATTCGACATCTAGGTAAATTGGGTCTACTCTGTGGCTGAAGGTCAGGTATTTCTATTTCAGCTAAATCGTCATCAGAATCTAGTGTTATGTTTCGTACTCTATCATCATCACGATCTTGTTCATTTTGTGGGGCAACAGCTGCCCATGCATCGTCAAGGTTTCCTGCTTCCTGTAAAGCCTCCCATGCCTCATCAATATTGTCATTCTTTGGTTCATAGTCTTCCATATTCTGTCTTACTATTTCACGCACGGCTTCTCTCTTTCCCTTGTATGTGACATATCCATTCATATGATAGTCTTGATAAGTTTCATAGCTCTCTGGCTTGATTTGTTCAGTTTGGTGTGGAAGATATAGACGTAGCATATTCATATGATATCGTTCACTGTCTTTCTTTGCAGATATTCGTGGATAACGAATAATCGCAGGCTTTCGTACACGCTTCTTCATACAACCAAGCTTGTCTTTTAACTTTATTACATGTTTGCGTGTTCCTGCATTGGATGTATCATCATTGTCAGATACCAATTCTTCGTCAGAGTCAGCGGTGTCAGATGTACTTGATACGCCGTAATGCATGGAGTAGAATGTGGCCATACACATGTTTTTATACTCGTCACTTGTTGGTCTAGCCAAATATTTGTCAATCTGTGTCGGCATCCATACTTTATCACTGTTTCCTGCATTGTCCTGTAGTGTTTTCAGTGGCAATGATATTTTCTGACCATTGGAATCAGTTTGTATGAAGATAACGTTTCTTGTACTTTTCTTTAAAGGCATACTACATGTGAGGTATGTGGCTCCCATAACACTGACTTCTCTGTGTTGTAGATATACGCTTCCAAGTGTCCTTAATTGTGCTACGGCATCATCGTTTCCTTGAGCAGCCTCTTTTTGTGCATTTTTTAGGAGGTCTCCCATTTCTCTCTCAGCTTTTGTGATGTAGGACACTATATACATAACACATGCGTATGCATCTAATACATATTGAATGTCCATGTTACCATTCCAACATCGAATCAAGTGTTCATTATAGTTATTTACCCACCGATCAGAGATGCGTCGTTTGAGATAAATTGTTTTTCTATTTGACATGATCTCAAGTGATTCTTCTAATTTACGCTGAGTTATGTTTGCTGCTTCAAGAACGTCATCAAATTCTTCAAATTCTTGGTCTTTATCTGACAGTAAATCCCAAATGGTCTTTAGTATTTCTTTTGCCTCTGTTTCTTCACGTTTTCTTTTCTCTAAAGCCTCTAAGCGTCTGTCCTCGTCATCATCATCATCATCATCATCATCATCATCATTGTGATACTTTAATTTGTTTGGTCTACAGATAAACGTGTAACTACTTGGTGGCTTTGGAAAATAAAAACGACATACTAATCCCGTTTTCCTACACGATTTTGTATGATTTTTACTATGCATTTGAACATTAATCACTATCTCATACAATTCTTCGTCATCCTCGGGGGGCATTGCGCATGTAATATTCTTATCTACAAATTTTATCACATCTTCATCACTATCTTCGTCCAATTTTGGGGCATCTTTTACCCATACAACCATATGAATATGAGGCCAGCCTCTCTGTTGAAACTCGGTCCTATAGTAATAGTCTTCGACTTTACCAATTGGTTTAGCGTTTGACATGATTACATCTTTAATAAAAGTTTGTACTCTATATTCAAACATTCTGGCGGCTGTTACGGGATTTGACATTATGATTTGACAATGTTGTTCCCATGTCATGTTCTTGTGTTCTTCATCTGTCATAGGCGGTTTGCCTTGTTGGATTAGAATAGCATTGTCAATTTCAATCCACCTTCTATCGGCTGCACTGAATGTTAAAAAGAAAGTCGGAACACCAAGTTGTCGTATCATTGCGAATAGCTCTTTTTTGGATTTCTCCCAGTATGCAGGCGTGCCTCTTATTTGAGTTAGAAATCGGTATCCTTCATCTCTTTTAATAATCTGTTTCACCTGCTCTCTGTCCCTTAACATGGATGCTGTTATCTGTCGACCATCTGATGTTTTTGTGGAACCAATTCGCATTGCAATACATATTTTGGAATGAATTTGTTGAACTTCTGTTGCATACAGAGCATAAAATATGTATTCCGGATTGCTTGCAAATCTATTGTCAGCTCCGAAAAGTCTGGCATTGAAGTATCGGGAGGGTGAAATCTTTGTACCTCTATTTTGAGTGTATGTATTCTCACCTCGAGGAAACTCTACTGGGAAACATTTGGCTTCCATTTCTAATACCTTTTCAGGAGTATTTCCTTCACCTGGTGCTAAAGATAGAATTGTGCTGTCATGTTTATCTGCTGCATATTGGGCAAAGTCTACTGGGTGTAGAAATGAGTACAGAGGTGCTGAGGTGTTAGTAATATCATCATTGGTATCTTGCTGCTCATTATCATCATCATGGGTGACCATGGTGACTGTCGATTCATCGGAATGTGAAGAGATATCATATTCAGTGTTTGCATCTTCTTCAAGCATGTCAACATCAGTTGGCAGATCATTGTGGTGGTCGTCTGAATCAATATCGTCACTGAATTCATTTGGCACATTGCTGTTGCGTTCACGGTCTTCATTTTCATCTTCGGAATTGTCATGTTCATTTTGATCATTGTCGATAACCTCATCACAATGAATTAATTGATCGTTCAACATCCCGTTAAAGCCATGAAAATCTATTTTGATATTATCATACTCAGTGTTATTGTCTTTTAACCACAACAGAGCTTGTCTTATTCTTGCAGGATTTATATCTTGGCACATGTGGTGTCCTTTATATTCCAGCTTCCTCTTCAACTTAACTCTAATCAGACTTTCGTCTGTTGGAAGTCTAGGTAGACATTGTGAAACAGTATTCAGATCAGATTTTACACATACCACTTGTCCATGAATTCCCTTTTGACTTCCCTTTATAAGTATAAGCATTTTCATGAATAGAATTGCAGGAGCAATCAAATGTCTTTCAAGAATATTCAACTGTGAAAGCTGAGGAGGCTGTTCATGTAAACTCAGTTTGTTTATGGTCGCTAGCGTTGGTATTTTAAATTTCACAATGTTTGGATGACACGTTTTACAGATCCATTTGGGATTATCAATTTGGTTGCCATCAGAAGGAAGCTGATCATAAACCTTTCTGGAAGGTAATGCCTTTATTAAAGCATGTCGGTTGTATCGATCTCGTTTCAAAGCAATGATCTGGTGTTTAAAGAATATACGCCGACATACTTCACATATGTAGATAAGTTTTTGACCTGTTTGCGAAAATGTATGGAATCTTTTAATCACGCGATCTATGTCTGAATTTCTGTGTAATCTATTGGCACGTGTTTGTTGGATCTTCGCTCTTTTCGTGGCAGGATGTTTGTACTTTTCTCGTGATATATGTCCTTCTTGCTTTCGTTTTCTTTCTCCGATTATTGGAATAGCATATCGGTCTTTGGACTGCTGCTTTTTTTTGTGACATTGTTCAGGAATTGCATAATGCTGTGCAGATTGTTGCTTTTTTTTGTGACATTGTTCAGGAATTGCATATTGTGTTCTAGAAAACTGTGCAGATTGTTGCTTTTTTTTGTGACATTGTTCAGGAATTGCATATTGTGTTCTAGAAAACTGTGCAGATTGTTGCTTTTTTGTGTGACATTGTTCAGGAATTGCATAACGTTTTCTAGAATATAGTGCAGATTGTGTCCGTTTGTCTTGCGCCTCTTCTCCATCAGTATTGTATTTGTAGCTAGCGTTATTGCGCATTTTCGCTAGTAGCTCGTCTTTCTTTGATTCGGACATGTTTTTATAATATCGCTGATTCTTTGTAAGCCCATCTTTCGTCTGATCGTTTGATTTGGGTCTCAGAGATGACTGATAATCTATGTCAGTCCACGTTGAACAACCAGGTTCATTTTCCAGATCATGAAATGATTGTGAAACCTCGTCATCATTACTTGGTATTTCGCATTTGACCGTGATGGGTTGCATTCCAATCAGTGAATCTGCCTTCAGTCGTAGTGACAAACATAAGCATTGGATGTACTGAAGCAAATTGTCAATGTCTGTAAAGTATAGTGCAACAGCTGATCCTTCATTATCAACTAGGCCATTTTCATTTCTACTATGAGGGTCAAATACTAAATACCTGCCATGTGCATATTCACAGACTGCCATCATGTATCTGTCTAGAATCAATATATGTTTAGTGCTAACGTTCAACCCTGTTTGTATTATAGTATCTAATGAATCAAAGATAGAGTCGGCACTCGGGTTCAATTTTCCACTGAGAAGATTATGATACTGTATAGTATAATTACACTTTTGGATCACAAATGTTGATGGAAGTTGGTCATTTGACAATAGTTTATCAGGAAGTAGTTCATTCTCATCTAACATTTCAACAGTGTCTTTGTATAACATATCACCATTTCGTAATACGTCATCAATATGCTGTGGCATTAAATTCTGCATAATTTCATCAGATTCACAAAGCATAACAAGGGAATTGCAAGAACATTGACGACCAACAGATTCTGGAGAAAACAATTCTACATCGCCTTGATGGAAATTACCACATACAGTTTCTGATATCATCGCTCCAAATTCAGTTGGATTTACAGTACTTGGTGACTGTTGATGTTTTGAAGTAACTCTGGTTTTCAAATTAGGATTTGTTTTTTGTAAACTTGGTGTTCTCACGCTGCCTGATTTAGATGTATTAGTTGTGGATCTGGTTTGAATTACAGCGATAGGAGATGAATCAGGAACATTACTGTCGTTCAGGGTTTGTTGCTGTATTTCACAGTTAACCGTTATCGGTTGTACAGAAATACATGTAGACAATTTCAGTTTTAGTGAGGAACATAAATCGATAATATGGCTCAACAATGTCTGAATATCTGAAAAATATAATAAAGCAGTTGTTTGGTCTGTGCAATTCGGGTCAAAAATCACATATTTTCCCTGGACGTATTCATTAATAGCTAATGTGTATTTGTCGAGCATTACTATATTCTTCGTGGAACTATTCAAACCTTGACGTATTGTAGAATCTAATGAAATTAAGTCAGAATCAACTTGTCCATACAAACTATAGTTGCATTGAATGTTGTAACAACGTGTTCCTGATATGAACAGTGATGGGTATTGCTCAGTTGACAAAAAATTGTCCGGATGGAGTTCTCCACTATTGCGTAATGTTTGATGGATTTCGCTGTATAGTTTATTTCCATTTTTCATTATATTTTGTATATGGTGTGGCAATAATTGTTGCACATTGTTAGATGGTTCACAAAGCATAACAATGCAAATACATGAACCTTGGCATCTTGCATCTTGGTAAACATAACCAGTGTCATGTGACATATCTGGCTGTTCTACACTTAACTTACTTTTATTTGAATCGGCTATATATGTTGACCTGGCACGTGACTTTCGACCCATATTTATTTTAACACTTGAAAATATTGAAAGAACAATAAATGTAAATATTAAACTTGAACAATTTGTATAACACAAATGGAATTAAATACAAAACAGTTTTAATAGTATCTTGAAAATTTAATAACAGCAAGGTAATAATTTGGAACTACACCGTTTATAATTATGTAACAAATAATAATATCAATATAGATAACTTGAACAATATAGGCTATGCAAAATGTACTTTAATTACTAAGTATTTGGAAATATAACAATTATTTGTTTTGTAAGTACGGTTTTCAGACTTGCGGGACTGCACGAAGAGTCAGACTTTTAAAGTTTATCCGTCAAGAATATAATTTGTTTTTTTGAAGAGTTTGATAAATCAAGCACTTTTATTCTTAACTTAGATTTGGTATTCACCTGATAGATAATATCAATTCGTAGGTTGATGGCTATAACGGGACTCAACTTGGAGTCTATCCGTTAATTAGCTCTTTCCTTTGGTACTTATCCGTTACACTCACTCGAATCTTTAACTATGTAGAATTTAGCGTTACCCGGGGCAGGTTGCATGCGCAATGAAAATTTTAATTCGTTACCATACGGAACCATCTACATATAATTTTTTTTGTCGCCCCATATAAATACGACTGTACCAGTAGTTACACATTTCAAACAGATTGATAGTATCACTTCCTAGTTTAACGACATTTCGGTCGTATCGATTTAATATTAAAACCAAGAAATAACGCAATGAGCATTTATTATTCGAGAAATATTTTCAAGTCTTATGCATTGATCTCAATTTGTATAGTTAGGCACTTGCATTGATCTCAGTATATATTTAGGCATTTGCATTGATCTCAGTATATAGTTAGGCACTTGCATTGATCTCAGTATATAGTTAGGCACTTGCATTGATCTCAGTATATAGTTAGGCACTTGCTGATCTCAGTATATAGTTAGGCACTTGCATTGATCTCAGTATATAGTTAGGCATTTGCATTGATCTCAGTGTAATAGTTAGGGATTTGCATTAATCTCAGTGTAATAGTTCGGGATTTCAATTGATTTGATCTCCGTTTATTCGTTACCATCTACAATTTACAATGTTTTCAAGTGTATAAGTAAGGCATTAGCATCGATCTCAGTAAAGTTTGGCATTTGTATTGTTCAAAGTGCATAGTTTGCCATTTGCATTGCTCTTAGTGCAATGTAAGGAATTTGCATTGTTCCAAGTGTATGAGTTAGAAATTTGCATTGATCTCAGTGTATAGTGTGACATTGCTTTAATCTGCCACGACGTGTCGGTCGAAATCGATTATATATCATGAAATAGAACTATGAGTTTCGTATAAAAACTATTGTTTGATCAATGTTAATGTAAAGTTACCCAGGGCTTGGTTGTATGTGTCATTTACACAAGTCATCAGAATCTTTACTTTGTTCATTGTCGTTTGGTTCATTGTGATTGTCATTTTGATCATGGTTTTTGATCATAGTTGGCACTTATAGTTGGCAGTTAAGTTTTTAACCCATATTCGTTTCTTACAAAGTATTGGGCTAGGATACTTTGAGTTTAGTTGGCAGTTATAGTTGGCAGATATACTTGGCAGTTCAGTTTGTAACCCATATCTGTTCTTACAAAGTACTGGGCTAGGATACTTTGAGTTTTGTAACCCATTTTCGTTTCTTACAAAGTATTGGGCTAGGATACTTTGAGTTTAGTTGGCAGTTATAGTTGGCAGATATACTTGGCAGTTCAGTTTTTAACCCATATCTGTTCTTACAAAGTACTGGGCTAGGATACTTTGAGTTTTGTAACCCATTTTCGTTTCTTACAAAGTATTGGGCTAGGATACTTTGAGTTTTTAACCCATATCTGTTCTTACAAAGTACTGGGCTAGGATACTTTGAGTTTTGTAACCCATTTTCGTTTCTTACAAAGTATTGGGCTAGGATACTTTGAGTTTTTAACCCATATCTGTTCTTACAAAGTACTGGGCTATAGGATACTTTGAGTTTTTAACCCATATCTGTTCTTACAAAGTACTGGGCAGGGATACTTTGAGTTTTTAACCCATATCTGTTCTTACAAAGTACTGGGCTAGGATACTTTGAGTTTTGTAACCCATTTTCGTTTCTTACAAAGTATTGGGCTAGGATACTTTGAGTTTTTAACCCATATCTGTTCTTACAAAGTACTGGGCTAGGATACTTTGAGTTTTGTAACCCATTTTCGTTTCTTACAAAGTATTGGGCTAGGATACTTTGAGTTTTTAACCCATATCTGTTCTTACAAAGTACTGGGCTAGGATACTTTGAGTTTTTAACCCATATCTGTTCTTACAAAGTACTGGGCAGGGATACTTTGAGTTTTTAACCCATATCTGTTCTTACAAAGTACTGGGCTAGGATACTTTGAGTTTTAAGGATCACTGGCTGAGGATGTTTATCAGGATTAACTGGTTTTGCAGTGTTTTTTTGTTTTGTTTTTTCATAATGGAAAAAACTTACACATCACAAAATGGATAAACATTGCCAGACAAAAATAGTATGATCTTCACACATGAAAGAGGTTAATGACAAATCATAAACTGTATTTTGTAGAACTGACACCCGTTGAATAAAAAAATTAAAAAATCTAGCTCCGACTATAATCAAGTATGCTTTTATGGAATATTAAATAAAAGATTACATGATTTAAACAGCATTTGTTTTGCTGTTGCTCTTATCCATTAATACAGATTTTGATTATTGCATTATCATTATTATTTTGTTGTCGTCTAGTTTTCTCTTGCTAAGGGGAAATGTTTATTTGACATGTATAGACAATCCTCCAAGATAAATCAATTTTGGAAGATAAGTACAGAATTTGATTAACATAACAGAATTCATGGTTGATTAATGCTATACGAAACTATACTCTGGTCGAAACAATTTGAAATTCCCAAGATTCTTTGGGTTTGTACAACGCACCAAATATTATTCTAATTGTTAGACTATATACATTAGTTATACTATACACCAACTGCAACAACATAATAAGCCACATATAGTTACAACTTTGAAGTAACGCCCTGACATAAATATGGGGTTATGCTAAAAAAATATGAATGTCCTAAATAATATCAATTAAAAAAATGATATGATAATGACATAAACATCTTACAATGCTGTACTGGTATACAGAATATTTGAGACCGCATGGCTAGCTTTAGAATAACTTGGTAATTGTTATTAAATTTCAGTATTATTCAATAAATGTGCCTTGCAAGTTGGGGACCGCGGGTGTTCTTTGTACATCAGGTAATGTAATGAAACCCTCGAAGTGCTATGTCTGTGTCGATGCTTTTGGAATTTCGACATCTTCGTACGTGCATCTCTACGCATCATATGACCTGCGCCTGTCTTGGGTTGCACCTAACTTTTGAGGTGACATTACCCGTCATTGGCAACAAATCGATGGTGATCATGACCACACGTCGGGACAAAATATAGTCCGAGGTCCTGTTATACGGAATGGGCGTGACCAGTTAACTTTCACCTGACGGTTGTTGAACATTGTTGAAACATGACATTTTGTAATCAGTGACATCAGGTAGCCTATTTCTGTAGCTAGGCACATGGAATAGTGCTCTACACCTTTACTCGTCATGATATTATACGCTTGCACCGTGACTTCTACAGTGCGTAAATTAAGCTGCGCCTGTCATAGGTTATCTTACTTTTGAGGTGATACCCGTCATTGGCAACATATCTATGGTTATCATGACCACATGAGTGCCATTAATACCCGTCATAGGCAATAGATCTATGGTAATCATGACCACACGTCAGAATTATTATAGCCAGAGGTTAATACTTTGATAGTGATGTAGAATCGTAGTGCAGAGTCCGACTACTGCCCATTTCATAAATAAACACGTTTGTTTCAGATAACAAGATCATAATTATCATATTGCAAGGGTCCGACTACTGCCTCTTTCATAAATACACATGTTTCTTTCAGATAACATGATCCTAATTATCCTATTGCAAGGGTGGCACTCTGATGTTGATGTGGCGGCATAACAAATTTACAAAGATAATGAGAATGTTCACATAATATAATAAGTACGTTAAAGTCAAACATTTGAGACCAAAAAAAATCATCTTATTATAATTTTGGTGCCGCTAAACTAGAGTAACACCCGTTTCGTTATGACATTAATCAACCATAACTCCAGTAATTTCGACCACCTTTAAAAGCAAAGTTGTAATCAACATGATAAGCATAATTGTCAATGATACGTTTTCGGGGCATAATCAGTGAGTCCTCTAGAGGGCCATAAACCTAAACCATACATCTGTTGGAGGCAACCTTAGGAATCAAAGTCTTAAGTAAATTCTGACCCTATGCGTCTAACATCAATAACAAAATAATGCGAGGTGGGGGGGCGATCGCCCCACCAACATTTGAGTCGGTTGAGATTGGCTCTGTCGGTTCATTTGACAAGGGAAATCATGAAATTATGACTGTGAAAAGTACAAAAAGAGCACCTTTTCGCGCGCGCGCGCATGTGTCTCACAATATAGGCTATATATTATGGTTTTAAAAAGCACATTTAAAGCCAAAATGTACCTCAATCATCAGAAAATTAGTTAGTTAATTGGTGCGCGTTAGAAAAGAAGAAACCATTTTTATTTTATTTTATTTTTTTAAATAAAAAAAATTAAAAATCCCAAAGTTTCACCGATTTTTCAGATTTTCATTGATCACATCATTTTAAATACAAAAGGTCACTTTTACAAGGATTTCAATATTTTATATTTATAAAAAAAACACCTTAAAAACAACCCGCATTCCGCATTAGGTTTTGAAAAACTGAAGAGCTTTGAGACAAAAGATATAGCCTAATAGCAAATAAGGATTTTTAGTATAAATTGTGTTCAGTGGCTGGGGATGTTCGTCAGTAAAAACCATGGGATTTTTTTGCCGTTTCTGTTGATAAAATGAGAAAAACATCACTAAATAGATAAACAGCGTAAAACTGATAAAATATAATTTCCCAGAAATGATTATATTGAGGCGCTATTTTTGAAACATAGTGTTAAAACAATATTTGATCTTAACTGATAACCGTAAGTTAGCCATAGTTCTTCACAATGGTTTTGGCCAGGCATTATTGTGTTTGCTGTTTTGTACAACTGACCCAAGTAGAGAGAGAAAAGGGACCGGTCATAATCACTGACCATAATCATAAGCAGGGTTTTGGAAACTTTCTGTTTGCTAATATTTAAAATTAATTAAAGCTGAATAAGACGCATACGATACATAAATCTTGATGTTTGTTTTAAATTCCATAGCATTAGTTTGCTGTTTCTTTCAATCAGCAATACAGTCTTCGATTGTTGCATCATCATAATTATTCTCTTCTTGTCTTTTCTTTTCTGCGTCTTGCTGACTATGGAATACAAGTTGATGATGTTTGAATTTAAATGTTTCAAGCTCTGGGGCTTTATCTGCATGAAAACATCATTGTGGTAGAGTCCTGGGTGCTTCTTCTCAACTTCTCTTAACTTCCAGGGGGGTACGTTGTTTGCAACATCTGGACAAAAGTAGGATAACAAAAATCAAGAAAATACTGAGTTATATGTATGAATTTTTATTACTTAGTAAGCTCACATGCCTTTTGTTAAGCGGACACCCAGGATTTGTGTACCTCCTAGTTGCCAAGTTTTGGCTCCTGGTGTTTACCAAACTTTGCACAGTAAAGTATAGGACCAGGAGCCATTTTTTGTTCTTCAAAATAATAAAAAGACGCTTTTGGTCAAGACCTGCTCAACAAAAGGCTTGTCAGATTAAAGCACAATTAATGTTTCTAAGTTAATTTTGGCACATCAGCTTTTGGCTGGACTGGTATCACCGCTCCTTAAATTTTATTAGGTCAAGATTCCCCGGTATTTTTTTTAAAGTTATTCAAAGATTAGTCGCCTATTCACCCCTCAAGTGGTGAAGGCTTGAGGATGGTAGGTTCAAGATACCCATTGATACCTGCATTAAGATGATATCAAATACAGTATCCATTATAGTCCTCAATATGTGAAGAATTATAAACACCCTCAATGGATTGTGAAGCCTTCGGGACGCTATCATTAGGTGAGGGCAGATATTGCAGCAACATAATGTAAAATGTAAAAGATATGTCAATTATAAAGATCAGTTATTGCTAAATGACTTATATGAACAATGAAAGAGTCAACAGAATTAGAAAATGGATATTTTCGTCATGTTTAAATTTTTCATGACTTTCAAAGTTCTTATTTAGTCATGACTCATTGGCCAATCATAGAGTGCATCTGGCCATGTGTTTTGAGTTGGGCAGCTAATATGGGGGAGCCGGTTCCCTTGTGCGAGATTTCGAACGTTCTTATCAACATTTCTTACTGAAGGGTACTACCTACCCAAGCAAATTACCTATCAATTTAAAGCTTTTGTTGAGCACTTTAAAATGGTACCCCAAGTTTTGTGGTAGCATGTTGCATTCGTGAATTATGAACACTTTTATGAAAAATAGCTTTGGGGGAGCCGGGGCACCGGTACGGAGGCACCGGTATGTAAAAATTAAGAAATGTAAAATTTTAGTGGTATATTGGATATAAATGGATTATTTTTAACATTTCACATGTCTTACATCTTTTGAAAGATATGTTAAAGAGACGAATGAAAATATAAATGCATTATTAATCAAAATATTAGTTAAATATCAATTTGCAGTTCGACAATTGTTATTTATTTTTATACAGTGCCTCGGCTCCCCAAAGCTTTTTCACAAAATTGTCCATAATTCAAGAATGCAACATGCTATCACAGAACTTAGGGTACCATTTTAAAGTATTCAACAAAAGCTTTAATTTGATAGGTAATTTGCTTTGGTAGGTAGTACCCGGTTCAGTAAGAAAGTTTGATAATAACATTCAAAATCTTGCAGAAGTGAACCGGCTTCCCCACGTCACGAAGATCCTCGCACATACCGGGTGTCACTAAAAAAAGGGTGCACGTGTTTACCCAACTTGTTGACCATGAAGTTCTAACATTTGGTGTAAAATGTTTACATATTTTTAAAGACCAAACACCTGGCTTTCAGATGCTGCTTATTTCATCTGATTCGGATTTGTCAATCCTGAGATATGGACAATTAACTAGAGCTACCCAGTATCGATGTGCCACTTAACAGTTTCAAAGGGTTACTCCTAAGATACAACTTCCACTTGTACGATTGCCCTTCACCAGTGTTATTATTGTTGTATTGAGATTAAATAGGTTTAAATAATAGAATAAGTGCCTGTGTATCCAAGCAGAACTGAATAATAAAGATGTGTGTTACATGATTCGAACCAGTCCTTTTGACGAGGTTTCACAAAATGTTTATTGGGCCTACATTTTCAAAACAAGACAGACGTCTATATGGCTGGGTGCGGCCTCAATTCATTAGAAGAGGGTGTTCATGGTCTTAAAATATCATGAAACGAGAAGTCCAGCAGAAGTCACCAAAGAGTTTGCCATTCATTTCCTAAACACTCACGTATCATCTAGGAATACACCTATACAAGGGAGTACTATTGGAAATACTTGTAGATGGTACTTGCACCAATATGAATAAAGAACATTCTGGAAGACTAAGAATATATGAAAAGTGGCAGGACACAGTAACACATTGAAAATGCGCGGCCTGTGCACTTCAGAGGGATCCCAGAATATCTGCTCGTAGAAATCCCTTACCACATATGCCAAGGACATCATTTTTGTTCCTCATCCTCTTTTAAACAATTCTGGTCAAATGCACACCCCAATGTTTCAAGACGATTGATGCCCATGGATAGACCAATGTTAGTATCGTTTTGACGCTCATAATCATTCTTTCTGTAAAAGTGGCACAACGTCGATTTTGGGTAGCTTTCATTAACTGGGTATATCTTAGGATTGACAAATCCAAATCAGATCAAATAAACGGCATCTGAAAGCTGAGTGTTTTCCCTTTCCGTATGTATTACCAGATTACATCAAACTTTAGGACTTCATGGTCAACAAGTTGCGCAAACATGTGCACCCTTTTTTTAGAGACACATGTAAGACACATGTAAGAAAAACAACAGGTATCATAGTAAAAGTATACTTTTTAGTAGCTCTTGAGCTGAGCAACTCAAATAGGATGTCAATTTTGACATAGAGTGTGATGGTACAAATACATGATTGCCTAAAGTCAGACAATTGTTCCCAAAAATATTTGGTGTATGACTTTCATTAACCCTCTTGCCCCTCACCCTACCTAGAAAACAACCCCATTTTTTTGGAATCCTTGTGAAATTTTCCTTCAGAAAATGTATACTTTTTCTGTGGCAGATAGTACATGGGAGGAAATATTTAATTTCAGAGTGAAATTGATGCGTTTCGAAGTGTAAAATTTAATTTTAGCACCGAAAAATCTACCAACTCAAAACACATGGCCACCTATATATAATACATGTTTATTTCGTGTGAAATCTTAGGAAACTTATATTAACCTGTGCTGCTGGAGCAGACTCGCATTTTGTTACCTAAATTATACTGAGATCAATCAGCATTTGCATATTCCCTATTTTTCAATATGGTTACTAACTTGTACTGAAATAGTAGACAGGGAGGCATCTGAGGCTTCTACACCAGCCATAATTGTCATCAGGTTTATTTATTTAGTTCAGATGTCCTTTGAAATTACTGATAACACTCACCATTTATATGAACAATGAAACAGTCAAAAAATGCCCGAAAATGCATATTTGGTCATGTTTCAATTTATTATGAATTTCAAAATTCTTACTCAGTCATAACTCATTGGCCAGTCATAGAGTGCAACTATATACACCTATCACAAAAAGATATTTATGTTAAATATGTGTGAATATGCAGCAGAAATGTGTGTAGAAAGACTCCTTGTTAACCATTCAGTGAGGCTTGCGCAGATTTAAATGTTGTAACACAAATTATACTGACATCATTCTGAATTTGCTGATTTCCTATTTTCAATATGGTTACTTACTTGTACTCAAAGGCTAAATTATGCTGAGATAATTCCAACAACAAAAAATCATATTTTTCAATATGGGTACTTACTTGTGTACTGAAATAGTAGACAGGGGGCTACTGATCAGGTTTATTGAGTCCAGATGTCTTTTCAAATTACTGATGACACACACTATTTATCTGTTTCTGTAGGTGAACCTCATATATCTGCTTCTTCAGCCTGTAGACCTCCTAAACTATAAGATCTTAGCCACTCTGATCTGCCATATTGCACGTAGAACACCTAATGCTGCAAAAACAATACAGTTGACCTTAAATTATTTGACAAACAGTGATAACTCAAGGGAAAAATGTCCATTTTATTCATGCATTGTGAAACTAAAATAATAGCAACACCATTCCAGGAAAACAATCCATACACTTTTAAGGAACATGAAACATACACTTTTATCTATTTGATTAGTTGGGAAAATGTGTTTATAAAAGCAAGTAACAAAACAACTGATGCCGTTTTCCTGCAAATATTGCTATTGCAAATTATTCTCAACGTTTGACAGATATGTAATACATCTAAGACGACGTCATGCAAGAACGAATCATCGACTTTCGTATACAAGTGTGCGCTCAAGACAGGGAGACTGTAAGACAGCCAGCACAATGCACACCTTTTCGTGTGCTAAGACTAAGAGTTTAGGAGGCAAGCTACATGAAAAGAAACCACAACAGTGTTTATACTCTGATAAGAGTTTCTCAAAAATAAATAAGACCATTCATGAAAGGATTCATACCAAAGAGAAACCATACCAATGTGCATATTGTAACAAGAGCTTTTCTTATTCCAGTCAAAAGACCATTCATGAAAGGATTCACACCAACGAGAGACCATACCAGTGTTCATTTTGTGACAAGACCTACTCTAGATCAGATGGTAAGATCCGTCATGAAAGAATTCATACTAAAGTGAAACCATACCCATGTAAATATTGCGATAAGAGTTTCTCACAGGCAGGTCACAAGACAAGGCATGAAAGGATTCATACCAACGAGAAACCATACCCATGTAAATATTGCGATAAGAGTTTCTCACTTGTAGGTAACAAGACTGTACATGAAAGGATTCATACCAAAGAGAAACCATACCAATGTTCACATTGCAACAAGAGTTTCACTCGAATAGGTGAAAAGACTGTACATGAAAGGACTCATACCAAAGAGAAACCATACACATGTAAATATTGCGACAAGAGTTTCTCACAGGCAGGGTACAAGACTATACATGAAAGGAATCATACTAATGAGAAACCATACCCATGTTAATATTGCAACAAGAGTTTCTCACAGGCAAGTGAAAAGGCTGTACATGAAAGGATCCATACTAAAGAGAAACCATACCAATGTCAATATTGCAACAAGAGTTTCTCACATACGGGTAACAAGACTAAACATGAAAGGATTCATACCAAAGAGAAACCATACACATGTAAATATTGCGACAAGAGTTTCTCACAGGTAAGTGGTAAGACTGTACATGAAAGGATTCATACCAAAGAGAAACCTAACCTATGTAAATATTGCAACAAGGTTTCTCAGATTTAAGTGGCAAGACTAAACATTGAAAGGACTCATACAAAAGGTAAAACCATACCCATGTAAATATTGCGACAAGAGTTTTTAACAGGCAAGTCACAAGACATGTTCATAGAAGCAATCGTACCAAAAAGAAACCATACCATTGCATTGTAAATATTGAAGCAAGTCGGAAACCAACTAATGCTGTTTTCCTGCAACTATTGTCACACTTAATTATTCTCAACGTTTGACAGATTATACATCTTAGGGCGTGTTCTCACTGTGCGAATGTGGACTCATAACCAGGTGCGAGTCTACATGCATAACAGTGATGTTGCGTTCTCATTGTGCGATTAAAATACATCAAAATACCGATGTGGTATCGAGTCCACTTACCCGGATGTTACTTGTTTACAAGTTTAAGCGAAGTCGGAAACCAACTAATGCTGTTTTCCTGCAACTATTGTCACACTTAATTATTCTCAACGTTTGACAGATTATACATCTTAGGGCGTGTTCTCACTGTGCGAATGTGGACTCATAACCAGGTGCGAGTCTACATGCATAACAGTGATGTTGCGTTCTCATTGTGCGATTAAAATACATCAAAATACCGATGTGGTATCGAGTCCACTTACCCGGATGTTACTTGTTTACAAGTTTAAGCGAGTGCGCCGTGCGTACTTACTGCGTAAATACCACGCGTGCATGACATTTGGCCGCGTGAAATTGCATTTTGAAGCGCGCGGCGGACGGCGGCGCAGTCTGACGCAGCGCAACACGCTTGTTTTTGTGGAACAAGTGGTACGAGTCCACATACGATAAGTAAAACGCGTTCTCACTAGCGATTTTGATACCACGTCCTAGGTGCGAGACTACCTCTTCGAGTAGGTTTCGACCCTACATCGTTTAGGTTGGGTTGGGGTGTTTGTTTGTTTGTTTGTTATCACACGATCGGTCCGTGCTAATTTATATTTTATAAAATGGCCTAAGTGGCATATATGCCAATGCCCAATTGTACAACAGTTTGGTCTCAATCCGGGGGGGGGGGGGGGGGGGGGGGGGTGCACTTGTATACGAAGGTGGATATCATGCTCGTTTTAAAAAAACGCGTAAAAGGGTTGTTTTTCACGGAAAGGCGATGTACGCTAAAAACGGCAAAAAGGGTAGGCCTATGTTTTGAGAACTTCCAATACGTGTTTAGGGTACTTTTTCAATATATAAAAGGAACATAAATCAAAACATCGATTGTACATTAGGCTTACCTTGTAGTGAAATAAAAGTTATAAAAGGGAGCAAAATATTTATTTATTTATAAAAGAGTTTTATGTATTTATTGATGGTCTGTAGGGTATTGAATTTCAATTGAAATGAAAATGTAAATTACCTCCTCCCCCTCCTTCCCTAGTCCCAATCGGTACCGTAGTGCAAGTGTATAGTGAAGCATGAACGATAGATAGACACCATTGGGTCTACTCAGGAAAGGTGAGATCTCTTCTCACCTTTCCTGGTCTACTCCTTCCCCATTGTCGATTGATTATAAATCATCCGAGCCCGCATCCGAGATTTTAGAATTGCTGTAAAGTCCCGAATTCATAAAAATGTTACATACCAACAATATCCACGGATAAAATATAATATATATCCACTCTGCTCCTTGGTTTTTACAACAAAACTGCACTTTTTCATCGAAAATAATCCCTCGGTTTGTAAGTCCTGTATACTGCGACATCACGCGTCACACGTCGAGCCAAATTTATGTCAAAACAAAATGAGACGGACAAATAAAAAGACCCCCTAGCACATTAAAAAAAATTAAAAAAGTGTTGGGCGGTACGCTAATTTTAAATTGATTGATTTTAATAATAATATATGCCGTATTTTGTTGCCGCCCGGTCTGAATAAATAAGTCCATCACTTCTTAATCGCTAAAATACCGGTATGGGCATGGACCTAAGGAATCTTTTGATCAATTCTAATGCATTTCCTCATCAGTCATTTCCTCTGAGACGAGAAGCATTTAACTCCTTAAGGTGAACGGATTGAAAATCGACATTTTGACCCCTAGTGACCCCTTCTTGACCTTTGACCTAATTAAAATGATTGACTTATTTTCTTGGATCATCAATCCAAACAAGATGCAACAAACCCGGTCCAAATCGGATCATGTCTTAACTTTTACGCCTGTAAAGCTCAATGACCCCTATTGACCCCTTCTTGACCTTTGACCCCAAAATAATTATTGATGTTTTTTCTTGTCTTATCAATGCCTACAAGATGAAATGAATCCAGTCAAAATCGGAGCATGTCTTACATTTTATCCCTGTTTAGGTGAATGACCCCTAGTGACCCCATATGACATGTCACTTTTAATCGCTTAAGACCCTATGTGTACATGGATCCAAGGAATCTTTTGATCAATTCTGATTATCATGGGTCATTTCCTCTCGAAAAAATAGCATTTTTAGTGCGAGGATTGAAAATTTACATTTTGACCCCTAGTGACCCCAAATATTTTATGATTTTAAAAACCGAACTATCATATATGCGTACGGTCAAAAGGAATATGTTGACAAATTCTGACGATCCTAAGTCATTTCACTAAATTGCAAACGCGTTTTAAGTGAAAATCACGTTTTGACCCCTTATGATCCCTGTGTGACCTTTGACCCCAAACTGTGAAGACCCTATATGTAGGTCTGGTAGGGGGTCCTACTGACCAAATCTGGTGATTGTAGCATGTAAACTGTAGAAAAAATAGCATTTTGAGTGCGAGGAATGAAAATTGACCTTTTGACCCCTAGTGACCTATGTTGACCTTTGACCCCATGAAAATGATTGACTTTTTTTCTTGTCTTATCAATGCCTACAAAATGAAACATGACCGGTCAAAATCGGAGCATGTCTTACATTTTACCCCTGTTTAGGTCAATGACCCCTAGTGACCCCATATGACATGTCACTTTTAATCGCTGAAGACCCTATATGTACATGGATACAAGGAATCTTTTGACCAATTCTGACAATCATAGGTCATTTCCTCCCGAAAAAATAGCATTTTCAGTGCGAGGAGTAAAAATTGACATTTTGACCCCTAGTGACCCCAAATGATTTTTAATTTTAAAAACCGTTCTTTTGTATATGCGTACGGTCAAAAGGAATATGTGGACCAATTTTGACGATCCTAGGTCATTTCACTAAATTGGAAATGCGTTTTAAGTGAAAATCACGTTTTGACCCCTTATGACCCCTGTGTGACCTTTGACCCCAAACTGTGAAGACCCTATATGTAGGTCAGGTAGGGGGTCCTACTGACCAAATCTGGTGATTGTAGCATGTAAACTGTAGAAAAAATAGCATTTTGTAGATGGGTCTGATAGAAAGAAACAAAGAACTAGACATAAGCTGCGATCGGAGAGCGCGGATATTAGTCTAGCGTATTACATTTTGCCCCTTGACCCCAAGTTCACGATCAGAGGAATCTTTTGACCTATTCTGACAATCATCAGTAATTTTCACTCGGACAAGTAGCATTTTGAGTAAATTGAGTGAAAATTTACATTTTGACCTCTAGTGACCCCCAAAAAATTTCGATTCAAAAAACCGAAGACGGTCATGATAAATATGATGACCAATTTTGACGTTCCTGGGTCGTTTTAATCAAATGCAATGGCGTTTTTAGTGAAAATCACGTTTTGACCCCTAGTGACCTTTTTTTGACCTTTGACCCCAAAATTATGATTGACTTTTTTTCTTGGCTTATCAATGCGCACAAGAAAAAAAGTAGTCCCGTCAAAATCGGAGCATGTCTTAAGATTTTCACCTGTATAGTTCAATGACCTCTAGTGACCTCGTGTGACATGTCACTTTTAGTGCAGGAGCAACCTATATGAACATGGTCAAGGGGAATCTTTTGATTAATTCTGACAATCATCAGTCATTTTCCCTCGGACAAGTAGCATTTTGAGTGAATGGAGTGAACATTTACATTTTGACCCCTAGTGACCTTTTTTTGACCTTTGACCCAAAACTTATGATTGACTTTTTTTCTTGGCTTATCAATGCGCACAAGAAAAAAGTAGTCCCGTTAAAATCGGAGCATGTCTTAAGATTTTCACCTGTATAGTTCAATGACCTCTAGTGACCCCGTGTGACATGTCACTTTTAATGCAGGAGCAACCTATATGTACATGGTCAAGGGGAATCTTTTGACCAATTCTGAGTATCATCAGTTAATTTCCCTCGGACAAGTAGGGTTTTGAGTGAATGGAGAAAAAATTACATTTTGACCCCTACTGACCCCAAATATATTTTGATTTTAAAAACCGAACTATTGTACATGCGTACGGTCAAAAGGAACATGTTGACCAATTCTGAAGATCCTAGGTCATTTCACTAAATTGCAAATGCGTTTTATTTGAAAAATCACGTTTTTGACCCCTGTGACCCCTGTGTGACCTTTGACCTTTTGTGCTTTGAAACCTGAGTAGTGGTGCACACAAGTGTACTTGTGACCAAGTTTGATCAAAATCGGCCCAACGGTTACGGCGCAGGAGGTCAGAGGTCAGAAGGCCAAGAAGAAGAAACAGCACGAATACAGTATATTAGTCGTTTCTCGACTAATATAAGAAGAAAGAAACGGCAGAGATAGAGTACCTCGATTTTTGAAAAAATCAAGGTAACTAGACATAGTTCTGGTCTGAGACCAGGACACCTTGATTTTTTTATGGATTAATGACCTCTAGTCACCCCATATGACATGTCACTTTTAATGGATCCAACAAATCTTTTGACCAATTCTGACAATCATGGGTCATTTCCTCCCGAAAAAATAGCATTTTGAGTGCGAGGAGTGCAAATTGACCTTTTGACCCCTAGTGACCTATGTTGACCTTTGACCCAATAAAAATTATTTGACTTTTTTTTCTTGTTTCATCAATGCCTACAAGATGAAACAAATCCGGTCAAAATCGGAGCATGTCTTATATTTTACCCCTGTTTAGGTCAATGACCCCTAGTGACCCCATATGACATGTCACTTTTAATCGCTGAAGACCCTATATGTACATGGATCCAAGAAATCTTTTGACTAATTCTGACAATCATGCGTCATTTCCTCCCGAAAAAATAGCATTTTGAGTGTGAGGAGTGAAAATTGACCTTTTGACCCCTAGTGACCCTAAATATATTTTGATTTTAAAAACCGAACTATTATATATGCGTACGGTCAAAAGGAATATGTTGACAAATTCTGACGATCCTAGGTCATTTCACTAAATTGCAAACGCGTTTTAAGTGAAAATCACGTTTTGACCACTTATGACCCCTGTGTGACCTTTGACCCCAAACTGTGAAGACCCTATATGTAGGTCTGGTAGGGGGTCCTACTGACCAAATCTGGTGATTGTAGCATGTACACTGTAGAAAAAATAGCATTTTGAGTGCAAGGAATGAAAATTGACCTTTTGACCCCTAGTGACCTATGATGACCTTTGACCCCGTAAAAATGATTGACTTTTTTTCTTGTCTTATTAATGCCTACAAAATGAAACATGACCGGTCAAAATCGGAGCATGTCTTACATTTTACCCTTGTTTAGGTCAATGACCCCTAGTGACCTTATCTGACATGTCACTTTTAATCGCTGAAGACCCTATATGTACATGGATACAAGGAATCTTTTGACCAAATCTGACAATCATAGGTCATTTCCTCCCGAAAAAATAGCATTTTCAGTGCGAGGAGTAAAAAATTACATTTTGACCCCTAGTGACCCCAAATGATTTTTAATTTTAAAAACCGTTCTTTTGTATATGCGTACGGTCAAAAGAAATATGTGGACCAATTTTGACAATCCTAGGTCATTTCACTAAATTGGAAATGCGTTTTAAGTGAAAATCACGTTTTGACCACTAGTGACCTTTGTGTGACCTTTGACCCCTAACTTTGAAGACCCTATATGTAAGTCAGGTAGGGGGTCCTACTGACCAAGTTTGGTGATTGTAGCATGTAAACTGTAGAAAAAATAGCATTTTCTAGATGGGTCTGATAGAAAGAAACAAGAAAGAAACAAGAAAGAAACGGCAGAGATAGAGTACCTCGATTTTTGAAAAAATCAAGGTAAAGAAGAAAGAAGAAGAAAGAAACGGCAGAGATAGAGAACCTTGATTTTTGAAAAAATCAAGGTAAGAAAGAAAGAAGAAACTAGATCTTGCTCCGGTCTAAGACCAGGCTACCTTGATTTTTCTTTGAGAAAATGATCCCTAGTGACCCCTTCTTGACCTTTGACCTGATTAAAATGATTGACTTATTTTCTTGGCTCATCAATCCAAACAAGATGCAACAAATCCGGTCCAAATCGGATCATGTCTTAAATTTTACCCCTTTAAAGTTCAATGACCCCTTTTGACCCCTTCTTGACCTTTGACCTGGTCGATATAATTGAATTATTTTCTTGGCTCATCAAATCAAACAAGATGCAACAAACCCGGTCAAAATCGAACCATGTCTTTACTTTTACCCCTGTAAAGTTCAATGACCCCTATTGACCCTTCGTGACCTTTGACCTGGTCAATATGATTTATTTATTTTCTTTGCTCATCAATCCAAACAAGATGCAACAAACCCCGTCCAAATCGGAGCATGTCTTAACTT
Organism: Ophiura sarsii; assembly: GCA_035610835.1. Lineage (NCBI taxonomy): Eukaryota > Metazoa > Echinodermata > Ophiuroidea > Amphilepidida > Ophiuridae > Ophiura > Ophiura sarsii. The sequence continues at coordinate 5,167,350 of CM069448.1, read as the reverse complement.
TTACCTCTGTAATGTTCAATGACCCCTAGTGACCCCTTCTTGACCTTTGACCTGGTCAATATGATTGACTTATTTTCTTGGCTCATCAATCCAAACAAGATGCAACAAACCCGGTCCAAATCGGAGCATGTCTAAACTGTTACCCCTGTAAAGTTCAATGACCCCTAGTGACCCGGTATGACATGTCACTTTTAATCGCTGAACACCCTATATATGCATGGACCCAAGGAATCTTTTGACCAATTCTGATAATCATGGGTCATTTCCTCTTGAAAAAATAGCATTTTAAGTGACTGGAGTGAAAATTGACATTTTGACCCCTAGTGACCCCAAATGATTTTTAATTTAAAAAATCTTTCTTTTGTACATTTTGACCCCTAGTGACCCCAAATATTTTTTGATTTTAAAAACCGAACTATTATATATTAGTACGGTCAAAAGGAATATGTGGACCAATTTTGACGATCCTAGGTCATTTCACTAAATTGGAAATGCGTTTTAAGTGAAAATCACCTTTTGACCCCTAGTGACCCCTTCTTGACCTTTGACCTGGTCAATATGATTGACTTATTTTCTTGGCTCATCAAATTAAACAAGATGCAACAAACCCCGTCCAAATCGGAGCATGTCTTAACTTTTACCCCTGTAAAGTTCAATGACCCCTAGTGACCCCGTATGACATGTCACTTTTAATCGCTGAACACACTATATGTGCATGGACCCAAGAAATCTTTTGACCAATTCTGATATTCATGGGCCATTTTCTCTTGAATAAATAGCATTTTAAGTGACTGGAGTGAAAATTGACATTTTGACCCCTAGTGACCCCAAATGATTTTTAATTTAAACAAGGTCTTCTAAAAAACTGGGTGGACAAGTGTTTTTAGTGTCAAAAGGATAATGAGAAGACTTGGAATGGATCTGTTGAATTTTGTGGAGTCGGCAAGAGGATCACTAGTGTGTTGTGACATTTATGTCAATTTATGACAAATTCAAAAATGCAACAAAATAACTTGGATTTCCCGGGGCGCCAGGATAATTATTATAATACTAATAGTCAATCGTTTTGTAACAAGGTCTTCTAAAAAACTGGGGGTTTGCAAGAGGATCACAGTGTGTTGTTTCTGGAAGGAAATCACCGAGACGTTTGCGAGCTAGGCCTATATCATTATGGTGAAGTTAAGAAAAAGAATTGAAAGAACAAATTTCATTATTTATAATTTAATTTTAAATTCCAATGACAAATTTAAAAGTGCACAAAATAACTTGGATTTCCCAAGGCGCGAACTTGGGACCGCCAGGATAATTTGTAGTCAATCGTTTTGTAAAGGTAAATCACGAATAAATACACTGTATAAGTTCATGAAGTTTATAACAACAGTCAACAGCCGAATAAAAAAAAGAAAATCGTGATATTCATGACATATTCATTGAACCAAAAAAGTAAAAAATAATAATAGATACAAAAAAAGAGTCTCATTAATAAACAAACTAATGATATTGTAAGTAATTAATATAATGGAACATTAAAAAGTACCAATATTATACAAAAAGATATGTGGTCCCCAGCAGAATTGAACCCAGGTTCAATGCACCACAGCCGGAGGAAACATCCGCTACACCACCGGGGTGTCATTACGTATTTGAAAGTCATAAGTTAAAATGATATTGAGACTGTCTGGTTTATCCACTCAATAAATTATTAAAATGTGATATTTGAACTACATGTCCATCAAAACACCATTTTATTTATTGTAATAGACACATATATTATAAAATATCATTAAAATACTAATTTTGCCTTGAAAATCTGAATTTGGCGGCGATTGGCGATATTTAGCATTTTATACCAAAAGTCTACTGCCGGCTGTATTAAAAAGCTCAAATTGCATGAAACCACAGATAAGATTCGTTTTTCTATCAATACTTCTTCCTTTATGTATAATACAATTTACATTATTTAGTAAATACAATAATTGTAACGTTTAACGTCACCACTAGCTAATTGAAACAATAATAATGACCCATGACCTTTCATCTGAAAGCTAAGGTGGCCAAGTTAACTTGTCCACCAAAAACCGTTCTTTTGTACATGCGTACGGTCAAAAGGAATATGTGGACCAATTTTGACGATCCTATGTCATTTCACTAAATTGGAAATGCGTTTTAAGTGAAAATCACCTTTTGACCCCTAGTGACCCCTTCTTGACCTTTGACCTGGTCAATATGATTGACTTATTTTCTTGGCTCATCAAATTAAACAAGATGTACCAAACCCTGTCCAAATCGGAGCATGTCTTAACTTTTACCCCTGTAAAGTTCAATGACCCCTAGTGACCCCGTATGACATGTCACTTTTAATCGCTGAACACCCTATATGTGCATGGACCCAAGGAATCTTTTGACCAATTCTGATAATCATGGGCCATTTTCTCTTGAATAAATAGCATTTTAAGTGACTGGAGTGAAAATTGACATTTTGACCCCTAGTGACCCCAAATGATTTTTATTTTTAAAAACCGTTCTTTTGTAAATGCGTACGGTCAAAAGGAATATGTGGACCAATTTTGACGATCCTAGGTCATTTCACTAAATTGTAAATGCGTTTTAAGTGAAAATCACCTTTTGACCCCTAGTGACCCCTGTGTGACCTTTGACCCCAAACTGTGAACACCCTATATGAAGGTTAGGTGGGGGGTTCTACTGACCAAGTCTGGTGATTGTAGCATGTAAACTGTAGAAAAAATAGCATTTTTAGATGGGTTTGAGGAAAGAAGAGGAGGAAGAAGAACTAGACATGGATCTGGTCTGAGACCAGGACACCTTGATTTTTTATGGATTAATGACCTCTAGTGACCCCATATGACATGTCACTTTTAATGGATCCAAGAAATCTTTTGACCAATTCTGACAATCATGGGTCATTTCCTCCCGAAAAAATAGCATTTTGAGTGTTAGGAGTGAAAATTGACGTGTTGACCCCTAGTGACCTATGTTGACATTTGACCCCATGAAAATGATTGACTGTTTTTCTTGTCTTATCATTGCCTACAAAATGAAACAAGACCGGTCAAAATCGGAGCATGTCTTACATTTTACCCCTGTTTAGGTCAATGACCCCTAGTGACCCCATATGACATGTCACCTTTAATCGCTTAAGACCCTATATGTACATGGATCCAAGGAATCTTTTGATCAAATCTGATAATCATGGGTCATATCCTCTCGAAAAAATAGCATTTTTAGTGCGAGGATTAAAAATTTACATTTTGACCCCTAGTGACCCCAAATATTTTTTGATTTTAAAAACCGAACTATCATATATGCGTACGATCAAAAGGAATATGTTGACAAATTCTGACGATCCTAGGTCATTTCACTAAATTGCAAACGCGTTTTAAGTGAAAATCACGTTTTGACCCCTTATGATCCCTGTGTGACCTTTGACCCCAAACTGTGAAGACCCTATATGTAGGTCTGGTAGGGGGTCCTACTGACCAAATCTGGTGATTGTAGCATGTAAACTGTAGAAAAAATAGCATTTTGAGTGCAAGGAATGAAAATTGACCTTTTGACCCCTAGTGACCTATGTTGACCTTTGACCCCGTGAAAATGATTGACTTTTTTTCTTGTCTTATCAATGCCTACAAAATGAAACATGACTGGTCAAAATCGGAACATGTCTTACATTTTACCCCTGTTTAGGTCAATGACCCCTAGTGACCCCATCTGACATGTCACTTTTAATCGCTGAAGACCCTATATGTACATGGATACAAGGAATCTTTTGACCAATCCTGATAATCATGGGTCATATCCTCTCGAAAAAATAGCATTTTTAGTGCGAGGATTAAAAATTTACATTTTGACCCCTAGTGACCCCAAATATTTTTTGATTTTAAAAACCGAACTATCATATATGCGTACGATCAAAAGGAATATGTTGACAAATTCTGACGATCCTAGGTCATTTCACTAAATTGCAAACGCGTTTTAAGTGAAAATCACGTTTTGACCCCTTATGATCCCTGTGTGACCTTTGACCCCAAACTGTGAAGACCCTATATGTAGGTCTGGTAGGGGGTCCTACTGACCAAATCTGGTGATTGTAGCATGTAAACTGTAGAAAAAATAGCATTTTGAGTGCGAGGAATGAAAATTGACCTTTTGACCCCTAGTGACCTATGTTGACCTTTGACCCCATGAAAATGTTTGACTTTTTTTCTTGCCTTATCAATGCCTACAAAATGAAACATGACCGGTCAAAATCGGAGCATGTCTTACATTTTACCCTTGTTTAGGTCAATGACCCCTAGTGACCCCATATGACATGTCACTTTTAATCGCTGAAGACCCTATATGTACATGGATACAAGGAATCTTTTGACCAATTCTGACAATCATAGGTCATTTCCTCCCGAAAAAATAGCATTTTCAGTGCAAGGAGTAAAAATTTACATTTTGACCCCTAGTGACCCCAAATGATTTTTAATTTTTAAAACCGTTCTTTTGTATATGCCTACGGTCAAAAGGAATATGTGGACCAATTTTGACAATCCTAGGTCATTTCACTAAATTGGAAATGCGTTTTAAGTGAAAATCACGTTTTGACCACTAGTGACCTTTGTGTGACCTTTGACCCCTAACTTTGAAGACCCTATATGTAAGTCAGGTAGGGGGTCCTACTGACCAAGTTTAGTGATTGTAGCATGTAAACTGTAGAAAAAATAGCATTTTCTAGATGGGTCTGATAGAAAGAAGAAGAAACTAGACATGGTTCTGGTCTGAGACCAGGACACCTTGATTTTTTTATGGATTAATGACCTCTAGTCACCCCATATTATGACATGTCACTTTTAATGGATCCAACAAATCTTTTGACCAATTCTGACAATCATGGGTCATTTCCTCCCGAACAAAATAGCATTTTGAGTGCGAGGAGTGAAAATTGACCTTTTGACCCCTAGTGACCTATGTTGACCTTTGACCCAATAAAACTGATTTGACTTTTTTTTTATTGTTTCATCAATGCCTACAAGATGAAACAAATCCGGTCAAAATCGGAGCATGTCTTATATTTTACCCCTGTTTAGGTCAATGACCCCTAGTGACCCCATATGACATGTCACTTTTAATCGCTGAAGAACCTATATGTACATGGATCCAAGAAATCTTTTGACTAATTCTGACAATCATGCGTCACTTCCTCCCGAAAAAATATCATTTTGAGTGTGAGGAGTGAAAATTGACCTTTTGACCCCTAGTGACCCCAAATATGTTTTGATTTTAAAAACAGAACTATTATATATGCGTACGGTCAAAAGGAATATGTTGACAAATTCTGACGATCCTAGGTCATTTCACTAAATTGCAAATGCGTTTTAAGTGAAAATCACATTTTGACCCCTTATGACCCCTGTGTGACCTTTGACCCCAAACTGTGAAGACCCTATATGTAGGTCTGGTAGATGGTCCTACTGACCAAATCTGGTGATTGTAGCATGTAAACTGTAGAAAAAATAGCATTTTGAGTGCAAGGAATGAAAATTGACCTTTTGACCCCTAGTGACCTATGTTGACCTTTGACCCCGTGAAAATGATTGACTTTTTTTCTTGTCTTATCAATGCCTACAAAATGAAACATGACCGGACAAAATCGGAGCATGTCTTACATTTTACCCCTGTTTAGGTCAATGACCCCTAGTGACCCCATCTGACATGTCACTGTTAATCGCTGAAGACCCTATATGTACATGGATACAAGGAATCTTTTGACCAATTCTGACAATCATAGGTCATTTCCTCCCGAAAAAATAGCATTTTCAGTGCGAGGAGTAAAAATTTACATTTTGACCCCTAGTGACCCCGAATGATTTTTAATTATAAAAACCGTTCTTTTGTATATGCGTACGGTCAAAAGGAATATGTGGACCAATTTTGACAATCCTAGGTCATTTCACTAAATTGGAAATGCGTTTTAAGTGAAAATCATGTTTTGACCACTAGTGACCTTTGTGTGACCTTTGACCCCTAACTTTGAAGACCCTATATGTAAGTCAGGTAGGGGGTCCTACTGACCAAGTTTGGTGATTGTAGCATGTAAACTGTAGAAAAAATAGCATTTTCTAGATGGGTCTGATAGAAAGAAGAAAGAAGAAAGAAAGAACTAGACATGGATCTGGTCAGAGACCAGGACACCTTGATTTTTGTATGGATTAATGACCTCTAGTGACCCCATATGACATGTCACTTTTTAAACGCTGAAGAACCTAATGTGCATGACCAATTCTGACGGTCATCATTCATTCTCTCTGAGACAAATAGCAATGTTCGTAACTTAGTGTTTAAGGATGCTGAGAAAATTATCCCCAAGAATATAGGGGGAAAAAACAGAGCCTGAAATATTGCTATTATCATAATCATTTATTTATTAAACATCTATTTCGCAGCACACTTATGTAGATATCTCAGGATTTTACCAATCTTTCGTCTACAAGCCCATCCAGCACGACATGTGTTTGATATATGTTTACTCATTTGTAGGCTAGTGCTGAAAATCACGTCTAGATTGCGAGCTTCATTGCGAGCTTCTGTTCGCGCATCAAAACGTCTGCGTTTCCAATTGTCAGTGAAGACGGTTTATCGTTGCTAGTGGTGCGTGTGCCGAAGAACAGTATCTCAGTCTTGTCGTCATCAAATTTCATTTTGTTCAGAACAGCCCAGGCCTTGATGTCTTTGATGCACTGTTGCAGACGGTGAATCATGCTATCCTGATCAGCGTGTTTAAAAAGCAGGTAGACCTGTGTATAGAGTTTCATTAATAGCAATAATCGGGAACACTCCGTTTCTGCTTGGTAATGAGAAGTTGTCTCCAGTGGATCCGACAGCGGACTCGGACAGTTGAATGCCTGTACAAAGAAGGAAAGGAATTGTAAACGAAACTGTTCTTTACATATGGTTGTACTTGAATTTGACTTGAAGTGAATGTGTTATGCTTTTAATTTGATGTTGTCTTATTTGTGTAAAATAGGGCTAAGAGTGTAAATTTAACGTACCTTTTGAGGCACCAATTGTGTCAGCCGGTTTATCAGTCGTGTATGCTTGGAATGGGTTGGTTCAAGGAGGGGGAAGAAGAGGTTTGGCGTTTACAAGTAGAAGGGGCCTGTTGCTTGGGGCTAGGCAGCGCAGAGGAGATTCACAATCTATGGGCCAAATGTATCCGCAGAGTTGTCCGTCAACTGGAGTTTAACAGGGGACTGCATAACGACAGAAATAAAAGTACATGTATTTAAAAGTCATTATACATGTATTATCAATTAAGTAGCTATATATAGTAGGCATACAAATCAAGACAAATTTTAAAAATATAATTATAGTAAAAGTATATCTTACCTTCTGATATACATCAAATGTGTCAGTTGGGTTATCAGTCTCCTGGATACTTTACAAAGAAGGCTTGTCATCCGTAGAAGAGATCTTGTTCAAGGAGGTGGAGGCAGAGTAGGTTCGACGTCCACAAGTATTAAAGGAAGCGATTTGCTCATGCTAGCAGTAGCGATTCACCATTTACAAGACCAAACGTGTCAGCAGGCCAGTTAGCAGTCGACTGGATTGTTGATGATGTTCAGAAGAGCTAAAACAGTCAATGCCGGTAACAGTAAAGACTATCATCAAAGATGGCGTCATCACTTCAATGGTAGAAAACACTAAAGATTAGGAAGCATTGAACAGCATTTGATTCTATAAGTTAGAAGGACTTGACTGTTTTTGTTTGTTTTTGGTTTCGTTTTACAAAGTTAAAATTTATTATGATGTTAATTAAGCACCCACTATTTCATTCCAAAGCCCAAATTTTGCAACGTCTTGCTATACACGTAGCTGATGTGCGCATACTCATTTACAATTAAAATGCGTAGTACTAGTGCACGGTTTATTCCGTGCGGATGTGTAGCAAAATATTGCCCAATTGTTCATGCCGGCTCAATGGCCAGGTTATTTTTTAGAAGGGATTAGTAAAGGGGCCGGGACTGTAGCGGGGACGTACACAAAATGGTGCCCCGCCCCGCCGCAGGGACCGTACACGACTGTTCTCGGGACGTACATCGGCAATTTGTACGTCCCGGCCCTAATCCCCGCTATCCCGGGAACAATAAGCATACACAATTGAAGGGGTGGCTGCAATAAATTAGCACTTTATTGCACCCACCCCTTCAATTATGAATATTTGAGAATACTATTTTTTTTTAAATATACACACAAAAAATAAAAATGTACAACAATTATATTATTATATACACTTGTGATTTTTGTGGAGTAAAGTGTATAATTTCAGAGAGTGTAGGGGTGGGCATGTTGTCAGCATGGGCACAGTGTATGCAACTTTGGCTCTGTGCATGCAAACATTTGCCTGTGTGCATGTAAAATTGTGATATTCAGCCATTTTTACAATTTTAAGGGGAAAAAAAAATTTAAAAAAAATAAAAAAAAATTTTCAAGGAAATATTGCTGTTGTGCAGGTAACTTTTATTTTTTAAATCGGACACTGCATGGGCATGTTCTCAGCATGGGCATGCAGCGGCGTAGCTAGGTTTTTCATATTGGTGGGGCGAAAATTAAAAATTAACCAACAATACTTTTACCGACTAAAAAATGTGCACGTAGCGCGCAAACATTTACTATTTTCCCATGATCGAGGTCTATTTGGGATTTAAACATACTTTAAAACACAGAAAATCTATTTTGTGGCCACATGCGCATGATTGAGGTCTATTTTGGCTTTAATAGCTTTGTGATTTTGTCAAAAAACAACATTTTTGGTCAAAAATGATGCCAACAATGGATTCTCTGACCCAAATCCCATCCAAAAATGTATACTTCTGTATGCATTTGATTAATAGTTCAATAATTACAGCACTCACAAAATTCCAAAAAAACTTCCTTAACATGCTTTAAAACACTGAAAATATATTTTATGGGCAAATAAAAAGAGCCATATTTCACATGATTGAGGTCTATTTTGGCTTTAAACGTGCTTTAAAACACCGAAAAATCTATTTTGTGGTTATGCGGGCATGCATGCCCGCATAGCACAAGAGAAATAGGCATATTTCCCATGAATGAGGTCTATTCTGGCTTTAAACATGCTTTAAAACACCGAAAATCTGTTTTGTGGGTACATGCGCGCATAGCGCGAGAAAAATAGCAATATTTCCCTTGATTGAGGTCTATTTTAGCTTTAAACGTGCTCTAAAACACCGAAAATCTATTTTGTGGGCACATGCACGCTTAGCGCTAGAAAAATAGCCATATTTCCCATGATTAAGGTCTATTTTGGCTTTAAAAATGCTTTAATACACTGAAAATCTAGTTTGTGGGTACATGCGCGCATAGCGCGTGAAAAATAGCCATATTTCCCATGATTGAGGTCTATTTTTGCTTAAAACCTGCTCTAAAACACCGAAAATCTATTTTGTGGGCACATGCGCGCATAGCACGAGAAATATAGCCAAATTTGTACTAAAAAATTATGGTTTGAAATATTAGTACAAAAAAGTTATGACCCCCCTTTAATTTCCTTAAAAAAGTTGTAACCCCCCCTTTTGATTTCTTGAAAAAGTTATGACCCACCCCTGTTTGGTGCCGGCCCCCCCTCCGGTGGAAATTATAAACGGTCCCTTAGGTAAAAAAAGTTTACTTTCATTATGTCCAGTTGCTTAAGTGTTTGGTTATTTAGACATCAATGAATAGGCCTACATGTATACAAACCCAATTCGTCCTATACTTCGCTGGATTTAAAAGATGTGAACAAGGAGTTTTCCACATATTTTTGCAACAAATTTTCAAATAAAGGGCACCCTCTATATTCCATGATATGAACATCCCTAGCCAGGCTATGTTTTTGTGTGGAGACGGGGGGGGGGGGGGGGGGGGGGGGGGGGGGGTATGAATATTTTACTCAAATAATCACCGCGAAACCCCTGGGATTCGAATTCAATGTATTAAAGGTATATTATGTGATCTTTCCAGGGAACGCCCTCAACATCGAAAAAAAAATAGAAAGCAGATTTTCTTGCAGATTTACATTTCTGATCATAAATCATGCATACATTCCAAGTTACAGGGCGATACGATTCTTAATTACTTCAAAATCGTGGTTTTAGAGTGAAAATAAACTGCCGGAATCCCGACAGTTTATATTTTTCACTCTAAATTCACTCTAAAACCATGATTTTGAGGTAATTAGGAATCGTAACTTGGAATGTATGTATGATTTATGATCGGAAATGTAAATCTGCAAGAAAATCTACTTTCCAAAACAAACAAAACTCACATGGAAAAGATCACATAATTTGCCTTTAAGTTCGGGAGAACCAGGGAGGTGTCAAATAGAATTTTATTTGACACCTGAGAACTCAATTCATAGACGTACCATACGGGTCTTGTATTTCAAATCTTATACCTCCGGTATTATAGGCCTATGTAGGCAAGGCATTACAAGTCTTTTGATATAGAAATGAATATGTAATTGTAAGCTTACCTTTTCAATTTCATTGAATTCCTGTTGTCATTTTAGAATCGATGATGAGATTCAGGGACAAGTTCTAATCATGCTCAACAGGGCAGGGTAGGAAGAGATTGCTATGAGTATTTACAACAGATTCATGGCCGTTTTCCCAGGAAAACATGGCCAGTCATGAGTCCAGAGCAGTACCGCGCCGATCCCCGTCCTACGACATCCAGCGTCTGCGTCGGTGTGTGAGTGAGAGATGCCCGTCAGTAATATCAAAATATCTCATCTTCCACAAACTATTTAGTGATGATCATGGTATCAAATTCATCGTAAGAACGTGCTGATTCTGAATGTATTCCTCTTTAAAGTAGTTAATCGGCTGATTAATGGGATTTAAGCGTTTTTTCCTATCAAGGGAAAAGTATTACAGCCCCTGTTTCACTAACACATCATCGTACATGTAGTATTGTTTACAATAGCGTAAGCGTTGTGCTCTCCCCGCCGGAGGTATGTCACGGAATAAACCGTATACTTCATATTCACGATTTATCATGTGTATCACTCTGCCGGGTAGAAAATACCACCCACATAGCTACAGAGTTAGGCTGAGTCTATTTGTACAACAGTACTGTTGTACAAAGTTGTTATTCGTACAACTGTTGTACCAATATTGGTACGACTGTCGTTACGAATTAGGCAGTCGTACGAATTACAGCATCTCATGTTATTTGTACAACAGTTGTGCAAATAGCTACGGCCTTTTCAGATAAAGGCGTGGATCCTTGGAATCTAAAAATTATGCTGGTTCCCTGCCACCGCTGTTCATCTGGATCCCCGGGACAAGTCATCTCATAGATAAGTGGTGTGGAGCCATTGATGCAGGGAATAAAATAGGATATACTGCTCATGGTACTTGGACAGCTGCTAATGTAAAGAGGAACCATGCCAGAAGAACAAAATCCCTCCATTGTCCAAATTCTGATTTCCCAGATAAATTAAAAGTTACTATTTGGTACTCAATTAGTTCTGGAACAGTGTTTGGGGGCATTTTGGGTCCCCAAAAAGGTGAGAAGGTCATAAAAACGGAGGATTTTTCAGGACTGAATTTTGACATTGCTTCCCGTTTGCTATCCAGCCCGACTAAATACGCTATTTTTGACGTGAGTTACTTAAGGCATAGATCTTTTTTCTCAAATATCTAGTCAAATCCCTAACATTTTAAGGGGAATGGCCCTAGTGACCCCATGTGACATGTCACTTTTAATCGCTGAAGACCCTATATGAGCATGGACCCAAGGAATCTTTTGACGAATTATGACGGTCATAAGTCATTTCCTCTAAGACAAGAAGCATTTTGAGTGAAAGGAGTGAAAATTGACATTTTGACCCCTAGTGACCCCAAATATGTTCCTATTTTTAAAAAACGGAGTATTATTTATGGGTACGCTCATAATGAATATGTTGATTGATTATGAAGGTTCTAAGTCATTTGACTAAGAAGCAAGGGCGTTTTAAGTGAAAATCACGTTTTGACCCCTTATGACCCCTGTGTGACCTTTGACCCCAAACTGTGAAGACCCTATATGTAGGTCAGGTAGGGGGTCCTACTGACCAAATCTGGTGATTGTAGCATGTAAACTGTAGAAAAAATAGCATTTTTAGATGGGTCTGATAGAAAGAAAGAAGAAACGGCAGAGATAGAGTACCTCGATTTTTGAAAAAATCAAGGTAAGAAGAAAGAAACGGCAGAGATAGAGAACCTTGATTTTTGAAAAATCAAGGTAACTAGATCTTGCTCCGGTCTAAGACCAGGCTACCTTGATTTTTCTTTGAGAAAATGATCCCTAGTGACCCCTTCTTGACCTTTGACCTGATTAAAATGATTGACTTATTTTCTTGGCTCATCAATCCAAACAAGATGCAACAATTCCGGTCCAAATCGGATCATGTCTTAAATTTTACCCTTTTAAAGTTCAATGACCCCTTTTGACCCCTTCTTGACCTTTGACCTGGTCAATATAATTGAATTATTTTCTTGGCTCATCAAATCAAACAAGATGCAACAAACCCGGTCAAAATCGAACCATGTCTTTACTTTTACCCCTGTAAAGTTCCATGACCCCTATTGACCCTTCGTGACCTTTGACCTGGTCAATATGATTTATTTATTTTCTTTGCTCATCAATCCAAACAAGATGCAACAAACCCCGTCCAAATCGGAGCATGTCTTAACTTTTACCTCTGTAATGTTCAATGACCCCTAGTGACCCCTTATTGACCTTTGACCTGGTCAATATGATTGACTTATTTTCTTGTCTCATCAATCCAAACAAGATGCAACAAACCCGGTCCAAATCGGAGCATGTCTAAACTTTTACCCCTGTAAAGTTCAATGACCCCTAGTGACCCGGTATGACATGTCACTTTTAATCGCTGAACACCCTATATATGCATGGACCCAAGGAATCTTTTGACCAATTCTGATAATCATGGGTCATTTCCTCTTGAAAAAAAAGCATTTTAAGTGACTGGAGTGAAAATTGACATTTTGACCCCTAGTGACCCCAAATGATTTTTAATTTAAAAAACCATTCTTTTGTACATGCGTACGGTCAAAAGGAATATGTGGACCAATTTTGACGATCCTAGGTCATTTCACTAAATTGAAAATGCGTTTTAAGTGAAAATCATCTTTTGACCCCTAGTGACCCCTTCTTGACCTTTGACCTGGTCAATATGATTGACTTATTTTCTTGGCTTATCAAATTAAACAAGATGCAACAAACCCCGTCCAAATCGGAGCATGTCTTAACTTTTACCTCTGTAAAGTCCAATGACCCCTAGTGACCCCGTATGACATGTCACTTTTAATCGCTGAACACCCTATATGTGCATGGACCCAAGGAATCTTTTGACCAATTCTGATAATCATGGGCCATTTCCTCTTGAAAAAATAGCATTTTAAGTGACTGGAGTGAAAATTGACGTTTTGACCCCTAGTGACCCCAAATGATTTTTAATTTTAAAAACCGTTCTTTTGTATATGCGTACGGTCAAAAGGAATATGTGGACCAATTTTGACGATCCTAGGTCATTTCACTAAAATGGAAATGCGTTTTAAGTAAAAATCACCTTTTGACCCCTAGTGACCCCTGTGTGACCTTTGACCCCAAACTGTGAAGACCCTATATGAAGGTTAGGTGGGGGGTTCTACTGACCAAGTCTGGTGATTGTAGCATGTAAGATGTAGGAGGAGATGCATTGTGTAGGTGGGTTTGAGGAAAGAAAGAAAGATTAGTCTCAACACGTTTTTGTCCTCTGGGGCGTGCCATAGTTTGGCACGATTTTATGATAAGAAAAGATTATTTGTGCATCCCCTTTTTCTCAAATAATTTGTCAATCCTTTATATGATTTGCTGATTCTGTCACTACTTCTGTCTTTTGTAGTACTGAGTCCGAAGATGTTTGAATGGAAATCTAACTCCATTTCCGCTTTATGATATTAATTTTTTGGCATTAATTCAAACTTCTATTACAAATTTGTTGATAGAATGCCGTATATGACATTATACGGATATCAACACGACATGGACAGAGCGGCAATCATTAATATAAAGACACACAGGGTAAAATTTAAGACTTGCTCCGATTTTGACCGGTGATGGCTCATTTTGTAGGCATTGATGAGACAAGAAAAAAAGTCAATCATTTTTTTGGGGTCAAAGGTCAAAAAAAGGTCACTAGGGGTCCTAATGTAGTAAAAATTTACATTTCGACCCCTAGTGACCCTTTCTTGACCTTTGACCTGGTTATTATGATTAACTTATTTTCTTGGCTCATCAAACCAAACAAGATGCAACAAACCCGGTCCTAATGGGAGCATGTCTTAACTTTTACCCCTGTAAATTTCAATGACCCCTAGTGACCTCGTATGACATGTCACTTTTAATCGCTGAACACCCTATATGTGCATGTACCCAAGGAATCTTTTGACTAATTATGAAGGTCATGAATCATTTCCTCTGAGACAAGATGCATTTTAAGTGATCGAATTGAAAATTTACATTTTGACCCCTAGTGACCCCTTATTGACCTTTGACCTGGTCAATATGATTAACTTATTTTCATGGCTCATCAATCCAAACAAGATGCAACAAACCCGGTTCAAATCAGAGCATGTCTTAACTTTTACCCCTGTAAAGTTCAATGACCCCTAGTGACCCCGTATGACATGTCACTTTTAATCGCTGAACACCCTATATGTGCATGGACCCAAGGAATCTTTTGACCAATTCTGATAATCATGGGCCATTTTCTCTTGAATAAATAGCATTTTAAGTGACTGGAGTGAAAATTGACATTTTGACCCCTAGTGACCCCAAATGATTTTTATTTTTAAAAACCGTTCTTTTAAGAATGCGTACGGTCAATAGGAATATGTGGACCAATTTTGACGATCCTAGGTCATTTCACTAAATTGGAAATGCGTTTTAAGTGAAAATCACCTTTTGACCCCTAGTGACCCCTGTGTGACCTTTGACCCCAAACTGTGAACACCCTATATGAAGGTTAGGTGGGGGGTTCTACTGACCAAGTTTGGTGATTGTAGCATGTAAACTGTAGAAAAAATAGCATTTTTTAGATGGGTTTGAGGAAAGAAAAAAAAGAAAAAAAAGAAAAAAAAGAAGAAACACGTCAGATACAATACCTGGATTTTTGAAAAAATCAAGGTAAAGACACACAGGGTAAAATTTAAGACTTGCTCCGATTTTGACCGGTGATGGCTCATTTTGTAGGCATTGATGAGACAAGAAAAAAAGTCAATCATTTTTTTGGGGTCAAAGGTCAAAAAAAGGTCACTAGGGGTCCTAATGTAGTAAAAATTTACATTTCGACCCCTAGTGACCCTTTCTTGACCTTTGACCTGGTTATTATGATTAACTTATTTTCTTGGCTCATCAAACCAAACAAGATGCAACAAACCCGGTCCTAATGGGAGCATGTCTTAACTTTTACCCCTGTAAATTTCAATGACCCCTAGTGACCTCGTATGACATGTCACTTTTAATCGCTGAACACCCTATATGTGCATGTACCCAAGGAATCTTTTGACTAATTATGAAGGTCATGAATCATTTCCTCTGAGACAAGATGCATTTTAAGTGATCGAATTGAAAATTTACATTTTGACCCCTAGTGACCCCTTCTTGACCTTTGACCTGGTCAATATGATTAACTTATTTTCATGGCTCATCAATCCAAACAAGATGCAACAAACCCGGTTCAAATCAGAGCATGTCTTAACTTTTACCCCTGTAAAGTTCAATGACCCCTAGTGACCCCGTATGACATGTCACTTTTAATCGCTGAACACCCTATATGTGCATGGACCCAAGGAATCTTTTGACCAATTCTGATAATCATGGGCCATTTTCTCTTGAATAAATAGCATTTTAAGTGACTGGAGTGAAAATTGACATTTTGACCCCTAGTGACCCCAAATGATTTTTATTTTTAAAAACCGTTCTTTTAAGAATGCGTACGGTCAATAGGAATATGTGGACCAATTTTGACGATCCTAGGTCATTTCACTAAATTGGAAATGCGTTTTAAGTGAAAATCACCTTTTGACCCCTAGTGACCCCTGTGTGACCTTTGACCCCAAACTGTGAACACCCTATATGAAGGTTAGGTGGGGGGTTCTACTGACCAAGTTTGGTGATTGTAGCATGTAAACTGTAGAAAAAATAGCATTTTTTAGATGGGTTTGAGGAAAGAAAAAAAAGAAAAAAAAGAAAAAAAAGAAGAAACACGTCAGATACAATACCTGGATTTTTGAAAAAATCAAGGTAAAGACACACAGGGTAAAATTTAAGACTTGCTCCGATTTTGACCGGTGATGGCTCATTTTGTAGGCATTGATGAGACAAGAAAAAAAGTCAATCATTTTTTTGGGGTCAAAGGTCAAAAAAAGGTCACTAGGGGTCCTAATGTAGTAAAAATTTACATTTCGACCCCTAGTGACCCTTTCTTGACCTTTGACCTGGTTATTATGATTAACTTATTTTCTTGGCTCATCAAACCAAACAAGATGCAACAAACCCGGTCCTAATGGGAGCATGTCTTAACTTTTACCCCTGTAAATTTCAATGACCCCTAGTGACCTCGTATGACATGTCACTTTTAATCGCTGAACACCCTATATGTGCATGTACCCAAGGAATCTTTTGACTAATTATGAAGGTCATGAATCATTTCCTCTGAGACAAGATGCATTTTAAGTGATCGAATTGAAAATTTACATTTTGACCCCTAGTGACCCCTTCTTGACCTTTGACCTGGTCAATATGATTAACTTATTTTCATGGCTCATCAATCCAAACAAGATGCAACAAACCCGGTTCAAATCAGAGCATGTCTTAACTTTTACCCCTGTAAAGTTCAATGACCCCTAGTGACCCCGTATGACATGTCACTTTTAATCGCTGAACACCCTATATGTGCATGGACCCAAGGAATCTTTTGACCAATTCTGATAATCATGGGCCATTTTCTCTTGAATAAATAGCATTTTAAGTGACTGGAGTGAAAATTGACATTTTGACCCCTAGTGACCCCAAATGATTTTTATTTTTAAAAACCGTTCTTTTAAGAATGCGTACGGTCAATAGGAATATGTGGACCAATTTTGACGATCCTAGGTCATTTCACTAAATTGGAAATGCGTTTTAAGTGAAAATCACCTTTTGACCCCTAGTGACCCCTGTGTGACCTTTGACCCCAAACTGTGAACACCCTATATGAAGGTTAGGTGGGGGGTTCTACTGACCAAGTTTGGTGATTGTAGCATGTAAACTGTAGAAAAAATAGCATTTTTTAGATGGGTTTGAGGAAAGAAAAAAAAGAAAAAAAAGAAAAAAAAGAAGAAACACGTCAGATACAATACCTGGATTTTTGAAAAAATCAAGGTAAAGACACACAGGGTAAAATTTAAGACTTGCTCCGATTTTGACCGGTGATGGCTCATTTTGTAGGCATTGATGAGACAAGAAAAAAAGTCAATCATTTTTTTGGGGTCAAAGGTCAAAAAAAGGTCACTAGGGGTCCTAATGTAGTAAAAATTTACATTTCGACCCCTAGTGACCCTTTCTTGACCTTTGACCTGGTTATTATGATTAACTTATTTTCTTGGCTCATCAAACCAAACAAGATGCAACAAACCCGGTCCTAATGGGAGCATGTCTTAACTTTTACCCCTGTAAATTTCAATGACCCCTAGTGACCTCGTATGACATGTCACTTTTAATCGCTGAACACCCTATATGTGCATGTACCCAAGGAATCTTTTGACTAATTATGAAGGTCATGAATCATTTCCTCTGAGACAAGATGCATTTTAAGTGATCGAATTGAAAATTTACATTTTGACCCCTAGTGACCCCTTATTGACCTTTGACCTGGTCAATATGATTAACTTATTTTCATGGCTCATCAATCCAAACAAGATGCAACAAACCCGGTTCAAATCAGAGCATGTCTTAACTTTTACCCCTGTAAAGTTCAATGACCCCTAGTGACCCCGTATGACATGTCACTTTTAATCGCTGAACACCCTATATGTGCATGGACCCAAGGAATCTTTTGACCAATTCTGATAATCATGGGCCATTTTCTCTTGAATAAATAGCATTTTAAGTGACTGGAGTGAAAATTGACATTTTGACCCCTAGTGACCCCAAATGATTTTTATTTTTAAAAACCGTTCTTTTAAGAATGCGTACGGTCAATAGGAATATGTGGACCAATTTTGACGATCCTAGGTCATTTCACTAAATTGGAAATGCGTTTTAAGTGAAAATCACCTTTTGACCCCTAGTGACCCCTGTGTGACCTTTGACCCCAAACTGTGAACACCCTATATGAAGGTTAGGTGGGGGGTTCTACTGACCAAGTTTGGTGATTGTAGCATGTAAACTGTAGAAAAAATAGCATTTTTTAGATGGGTTTGAGGAAAGAAAAAAAAGAAAAAAAAGAAAAAAAAGAAGAAACACGTCAGATACAATACCTGGATTTTTGAAAAAATCAAGGTAAAGACACACAGGGTAAAATTTAAGACTTGCTCCGATTTTGACCGGTGATGGCTCATTTTGTAGGCATTGATGAGACAAGAAAAAAAGTCAATCATTTTTTTGGGGTCAAAGGTCAAAAAAAGGTCACTAGGGGTCCTAATGTAGTAAAAATTTACATTTCGACCCCTAGTGACCCTTTCTTGACCTTTGACCTGGTTATTATGATTAACTTATTTTCTTGGCTCATCAAACCAAACAAGATGCAACAAACCCGGTCCTAATGGGAGCATGTCTTAACTTTTACCCCTGTAAATTTCAATGACCCCTAGTGACCTCGTATGACATGTCACTTTTAATCGCTGAACACCCTATATGTGCATGTACCCAAGGAATCTTTTGACTAATTATGAAGGTCATGAATCATTTCCTCTGAGACAAGATGCATTTTAAGTGATCGAATTGAAAATTTACATTTTGACCCCTAGTGACCCCTTCTTGACCTTTGACCTGGTCAATATGATTAACTTATTTTCATGGCTCATCAATCCAAACAAGATGCAACAAACCCGGTTCAAATCAGAGCATGTCTTAACTTTTACCCCTGTAAAGTTCAATGACCCCTAGTGACCCCGTATGACATGTCACTTTTAATCGCTGAACACCCTATATGTGCATGGACCCAAGGAATCTTTTGACCAATTCTGATAATCATGGGCCATTTTCTCTTGAATAAATAGCATTTTAAGTGACTGGAGTGAAAATTGACATTTTGACCCCTAGTGACCCCAAATGATTTTTATTTTTAAAAACCGTTCTTTTAAGAATGCGTACGGTCAATAGGAATATGTGGACCAATTTTGACGATCCTAGGTCATTTCACTAAATTGGAAATGCGTTTTAAGTGAAAATCACCTTTTGACCCCTAGTGACCCCTGTGTGACCTTTGACCCCAAACTGTGAACACCCTATATGAAGGTTAGGTGGGGGGTTCTACTGACCAAGTTTGGTGATTGTAGCATGTAAACTGTAGAAAAAATAGCATTTTTTAGATGGGTTTGAGGAAAGAAAAAAAAGAAAAAAAAGAAAAAAAAGAAGAAACACGTCAGATACAATACCTGGATTTTTGAAAAAATCAAGGTAAAGACACACAGGGTAAAATTTAAGACTTGCTCCGATTTTGACCGGTGATGGCTCATTTTGTAGGCATTGATGAGACAAGAAAAAAAGTCAATCATTTTTTTGGGGTCAAAGGTCAAAAAAAGGTCACTAGGGGTCCTAATGTAGTAAAAATTTACATTTCGACCCCTAGTGACCCTTTCTTGACCTTTGACCTGGTTATTATGATTAACTTATTTTCTTGGCTCATCAAACCAAACAAGATGCAACAAACCCGGTCCTAATGGGAGCATGTCTTAACTTTTACCCCTGTAAATTTCAATGACCCCTAGTGACCTCGTATGACATGTCACTTTTAATCGCTGAACACCCTATATGTGCATGTACCCAAGGAATCTTTTGACTAATTATGAAGGTCATGAATCATTTCCTCTGAGACAAGATGCATTTTAAGTGATCGAATTGAAAATTTACATTTTGACCCCTAGTGACCCCTTCTTGACCTTTGACCTGGTCAATATGATTAACTTATTTTCATGGCTCATCAATCCAAACAAGATGCAACAAACCCGGTTCAAATCAGAGCATGTCTTAACTTTTACCCCTGTAAAGTTCAATGACCCCTAGTGACCCCGTATGACATGTCACTTTTAATCGCTGAACACCCTATATGTGCATGGACCCAAGGAATCTTTTGACCAATTCTGATAATCATGGGCCATTTTCTCTTGAATAAATAGCATTTTAAGTGACTGGAGTGAAAATTGACATTTTGACCCCTAGTGACCCCAAATGATTTTTATTTTTAAAAACCGTTCTTTTAAGAATGCGTACGGTCAATAGGAATATGTGGACCAATTTTGACGATCCTAGGTCATTTCACTAAATTGGAAATGCGTTTTAAGTGAAAATCACCTTTTGACCCCTAGTGACCCCTGTGTGACCTTTGACCCCAAACTGTGAACACCCTATATGAAGGTTAGGTGGGGGGTTCTACTGACCAAGTTTGGTGATTGTAGCATGTAAACTGTAGAAAAAATAGCATTTTTTAGATGGGTTTGAGGAAAGAAAAAAAAGAAAAAAAAGAAAAAAAAGAAGAAACACGTCAGATACAATACCTGGATTTTTGAAAAAATCAAGGTAAAGACACACAGGGTAAAATTTAAGACTTGCTCCGATTTTGACCGGTGATGGCTCATTTTGTAGGCATTGATGAGACAAGAAAAAAAGTCAATCATTTTTTTGGGGTCAAAGGTCAAAAAAAGGTCACTAGGGGTCCTAATGTAGTAAAAATTTACATTTCGACCCCTAGTGACCCTTTCTTGACCTTTGACCTGGTTATTATGATTAACTTATTTTCTTGGCTCATCAAACCAAACAAGATGCAACAAACCCGGTCCTAATGGGAGCATGTCTTAACTTTTACCCCTGTAAATTTCAATGACCCCTAGTGACCTCGTATGACATGTCACTTTTAATCGCTGAACACCCTATATGTGCATGTACCCAAGGAATCTTTTGACTAATTATGAAGGTCATGAATCATTTCCTCTGAGACAAGATGCATTTTAAGTGATCGAATTGAAAATTTACATTTTGACCCCTAGTGACCCCTTCTTGACCTTTGACCTGGTCAATATGATTAACTTATTTTCATGGCTCATCAATCCAAACAAGATGCAACAAACCCGGTTCAAATCAGAGCATGTCTTAACTTTTACCCCTGTAAAGTTCAATGACCCCTAGTGACCCCGTATGACATGTCACTTTTAATCGCTGAACACCCTATATGTGCATGGACCCAAGGAATCTTTTGACCAATTCTGATAATCATGGGCCATTTTCTCTTGAATAAATAGCATTTTAAGTGACTGGAGTGAAAATTGACATTTTGACCCCTAGTGACCCCAAATGATTTTTATTTTTAAAAACCGTTCTTTTAAGAATGCGTACGGTCAATAGGAATATGTGGACCAATTTTGACGATCCTAGGTCATTTCACTAAATTGGAAATGCGTTTTAAGTGAAAATCACCTTTTGACCCCTAGTGACCCCTGTGTGACCTTTGACCCCAAACTGTGAACACCCTATATGAAGGTTAGGTGGGGGGTTCTACTGACCAAGTTTGGTGATTGTAGCATGTAAACTGTAGAAAAAATAGCATTTTTTAGATGGGTTTGAGGAAAGAAAAAAAAGAAAAAAAAGAAAAAAAAGAAGAAACACGTCAGATACAATACCTGGATTTTTGAAAAAATCAAGGTAAAGACACACAGGGTAAAATTTAAGACTTGCTCCGATTTTGACCGGTGATGGCTCATTTTGTAGGCATTGATGAGACAAGAAAAAAAGTCAATCATTTTTTTGGGGTCAAAGGTCAAAAAAAGGTCACTAGGGGTCCTAATGTAGTAAAAATTTACATTTCGACCCCTAGTGACCCTTTCTTGACCTTTGACCTGGTTATTATGATTAACTTATTTTCTTGGCTCATCAAACCAAACAAGATGCAACAAACCCGGTCCTAATGGGAGCATGTCTTAACTTTTACCCCTGTAAATTTCAATGACCCCTAGTGACCTCGTATGACATGTCACTTTTAATCGCTGAACACCCTATATGTGCATGTACCCAAGGAATCTTTTGACTAATTATGAAGGTCATGAATCATTTCCTCTGAGACAAGATGCATTTTAAGTGATCGAATTGAAAATTTACATTTTGACCCCTAGTGACCCCTTCTTGACCTTTGACCTGGTCAATATGATTAACTTATTTTCATGGCTCATCAATCCAAACAAGATGCAACAAACCCGGTTCAAATCAGAGCATGTCTTAACTTTTACCCCTGTAAAGTTCAATGACCCCTAGTGACCCCGTATGACATGTCACTTTTAATCGCTGAACACCCTATATGTGCATGGACCCAAGGAATCTTTTGACCAATTCTGATAATCATGGGCCATTTTCTCTTGAATAAATAGCATTTTAAGTGACTGGAGTGAAAATTGACATTTTGACCCCTAGTGACCCCAAATGATTTTTATTTTTAAAAACCGTTCTTTTAAGAATGCGTACGGTCAATAGGAATATGTGGACCAATTTTGACGATCCTAGGTCATTTCACTAAATTGGAAATGCGTTTTAAGTGAAAATCACCTTTTGACCCCTAGTGACCCCTGTGTGACCTTTGACCCCAAACTGTGAACACCCTATATGAAGGTTAGGTGGGGGGTTCTACTGACCAAGTTTGGTGATTGTAGCATGTAAACTGTAGAAAAAATAGCATTTTTTAGATGGGTTTGAGGAAAGAAAAAAAAGAAAAAAAAGAAAAAAAAGAAGAAACACGTCAGATACAATACCTGGATTTTTGAAAAAATCAAGGTAAAGACACACAGGGTAAAATTTAAGACTTGCTCCGATTTTGACCGGTGATGGCTCATTTTGTAGGCATTGATGAGACAAGAAAAAAAGTCAATCATTTTTTTGGGGTCAAAGGTCAAAAAAAGGTCACTAGGGGTCCTAATGTAGTAAAAATTTACATTTCGACCCCTAGTGACCCTTTCTTGACCTTTGACCTGGTTATTATGATTAACTTATTTTCTTGGCTCATCAAACCAAACAAGATGCAACAAACCCGGTCCTAATGGGAGCATGTCTTAACTTTTACCCCTGTAAATTTCAATGACCCCTAGTGACCTCGTATGACATGTCACTTTTAATCGCTGAACACCCTATATGTGCATGTACCCAAGGAATCTTTTGACTAATTATGAAGGTCATGAATCATTTCCTCTGAGACAAGATGCATTTTAAGTGATCGAATTGAAAATTTACATTTTGACCCCTAGTGACCCCTTCTTGACCTTTGACCTGGTCAATATGATTAACTTATTTTCATGGCTCATCAATCCAAACAAGATGCAACAAACCCGGTTCAAATCAGAGCATGTCTTAACTTTTACCCCTGTAAAGTTCAATGACCCCTAGTGACCCCGTATGACATGTCACTTTTAATCGCTGAACACCCTATATGTGCATGGACCCAAGGAATCTTTTGACCAATTCTGATAATCATGGGCCATTTTCTCTTGAATAAATAGCATTTTAAGTGACTGGAGTGAAAATTGACATTTTGACCCCTAGTGACCCCAAATGATTTTTATTTTTAAAAACCGTTCTTTTAAGAATGCGTACGGTCAATAGGAATATGTGGACCAATTTTGACGATCCTAGGTCATTTCACTAAATTGGAAATGCGTTTTAAGTGAAAATCACCTTTTGACCCCTAGTGACCCCTGTGTGACCTTTGACCCCAAACTGTGAACACCCTATATGAAGGTTAGGTGGGGGGTTCTACTGACCAAGTTTGGTGATTGTAGCATGTAAACTGTAGAAAAAATAGCATTTTTTAGATGGGTTTGAGGAAAGAAAAAAAAGAAAAAAAAGAAAAAAAAGAAGAAACACGTCAGATACAATACCTGGATTTTTGAAAAAATCAAGGTAAAGACACACAGGGTAAAATTTAAGACTTGCTCCGATTTTGACCGGTGATGGCTCATTTTGTAGGCATTGATGAGACAAGAAAAAAAGTCAATCATTTTTTTGGGGTCAAAGGTCAAAAAAAGGTCACTAGGGGTCCTAATGTAGTAAAAATTTACATTTCGACCCCTAGTGACCCTTTCTTGACCTTTGACCTGGTTATTATGATTAACTTATTTTCTTGGCTCATCAAACCAAACAAGATGCAACAAACCCGGTCCTAATGGGAGCATGTCTTAACTTTTACCCCTGTAAATTTCAATGACCCCTAGTGACCTCGTATGACATGTCACTTTTAATCGCTGAACACCCTATATGTGCATGTACCCAAGGAATCTTTTGACTAATTATGAAGGTCATGAATCATTTCCTCTGAGACAAGATGCATTTTAAGTGATCGAATTGAAAATTTACATTTTGACCCCTAGTGACCCCTTCTTGACCTTTGACCTGGTCAATATGATTAACTTATTTTCATGGCTCATCAATCCAAACAAGATGCAACAAACCCGGTTCAAATCAGAGCATGTCTTAACTTTTACCCCTGTAAAGTTCAATGACCCCTAGTGACCCCGTATGACATGTCACTTTTAATCGCTGAACACCCTATATGTGCATGGACCCAAGGAATCTTTTGACCAATTCTGATAATCATGGGCCATTTTCTCTTGAATAAATAGCATTTTAAGTGACTGGAGTGAAAATTGACATTTTGACCCCTAGTGACCCCAAATGATTTTTATTTTTAAAAACCGTTCTTTTAAGAATGCGTACGGTCAATAGGAATATGTGGACCAATTTTGACGATCCTAGGTCATTTCACTAAATTGGAAATGCGTTTTAAGTGAAAATCACCTTTTGACCCCTAGTGACCCCTGTGTGACCTTTGACCCCAAACTGTGAACACCCTATATGAAGGTTAGGTGGGGGGTTCTACTGACCAAGTTTGGTGATTGTAGCATGTAAACTGTAGAAAAAATAGCATTTTTTAGATGGGTTTGAGGAAAGAAAAAAAAGAAAAAAAAGAAAAAAAAGAAGAAACACGTCAGATACAATACCTGGATTTTTGAAAAAATCAAGGTAAAGACACACAGGGTAAAATTTAAGACTTGCTCCGATTTTGACCGGTGATGGCTCATTTTGTAGGCATTGATGAGACAAGAAAAAAAGTCAATCATTTTTTTGGGGTCAAAGGTCAAAAAAAGGTCACTAGGGGTCCTAATGTAGTAAAAATTTACATTTCGACCCCTAGTGACCCTTTCTTGACCTTTGACCTGGTTATTATGATTAACTTATTTTCTTGGCTCATCAAACCAAACAAGATGCAACAAACCCGGTCCTAATGGGAGCATGTCTTAACTTTTACCCCTGTAAATTTCAATGACCCCTAGTGACCTCGTATGACATGTCACTTTTAATCGCTGAACACCCTATATGTGCATGTACCCAAGGAATCTTTTGACTAATTATGAAGGTCATGAATCATTTCCTCTGAGACAAGATGCATTTTAAGTGATCGAATTGAAAATTTACATTTTGACCCCTAGTGACCCCTTCTTGACCTTTGACCTGGTCAATATGATTAACTTATTTTCATGGCTCATCAATCCAAACAAGATGCAACAAACCCGGTTCAAATCAGAGCATGTCTTAACTTTTACCCCTGTAAAGTTCAATGACCCCTAGTGACCCCGTATGACATGTCACTTTTAATCGCTGAACACCCTATATGTGCATGGACCCAAGGAATCTTTTGACCAATTCTGATAATCATGGGCCATTTTCTCTTGAATAAATAGCATTTTAAGTGACTGGAGTGAAAATTGACATTTTGACCCCTAGTGACCCCAAATGATTTTTATTTTTAAAAACCGTTCTTTTAAGAATGCGTACGGTCAATAGGAATATGTGGACCAATTTTGACGATCCTAGGTCATTTCACTAAATTGGAAATGCGTTTTAAGTGAAAATCACCTTTTGACCCCTAGTGACCCCTGTGTGACCTTTGACCCCAAACTGTGAACACCCTATATGAAGGTTAGGTGGGGGGTTCTACTGACCAAGTTTGGTGATTGTAGCATGTAAACTGTAGAAAAAATAGCATTTTTTAGATGGGTTTGAGGAAAGAAAAAAAAGAAAAAAAAGAAAAAAAAGAAGAAACACGTCAGATACAATACCTGGATTTTTGAAAAAATCAAGGTAAAGACACACAGGGTAAAATTTAAGACTTGCTCCGATTTTGACCGGTGATGGCTCATTTTGTAGGCATTGATGAGACAAGAAAAAAAGTCAATCATTTTTTTGGGGTCAAAGGTCAAAAAAAGGTCACTAGGGGTCCTAATGTAGTAAAAATTTACATTTCGACCCCTAGTGACCCTTTCTTGACCTTTGACCTGGTTATTATGATTAACTTATTTTCTTGGCTCATCAAACCAAACAAGATGCAACAAACCCGGTCCTAATGGGAGCATGTCTTAACTTTTACCCCTGTAAATTTCAATGACCCCTAGTGACCTCGTATGACATGTCACTTTTAATCGCTGAACACCCTATATGTGCATGTACCCAAGGAATCTTTTGACTAATTATGAAGGTCATGAATCATTTCCTCTGAGACAAGATGCATTTTAAGTGATCGAATTGAAAATTTACATTTTGACCCCTAGTGACCCCTTCTTGACCTTTGACCTGGTCAATATGATTAACTTATTTTCATGGCTCATCAATCCAAACAAGATGCAACAAACCCGGTTCAAATCAGAGCATGTCTTAACTTTTACCCCTGTAAAGTTCAATGACCCCTAGTGACCCCGTATGACATGTCACTTTTAATCGCTGAACACCCTATATGTGCATGGACCCAAGGAATCTTTTGACCAATTCTGATAATCATGGGCCATTTTCTCTTGAATAAATAGCATTTTAAGTGACTGGAGTGAAAATTGACATTTTGACCCCTAGTGACCCCAAATGATTTTTATTTTTAAAAACCGTTCTTTTAAGAATGCGTACGGTCAATAGGAATATGTGGACCAATTTTGACGATCCTAGGTCATTTCACTAAATTGGAAATGCGTTTTAAGTGAAAATCACCTTTTGACCCCTAGTGACCCCTGTGTGACCTTTGACCCCAAACTGTGAACACCCTATATGAAGGTTAGGTGGGGGGTTCTACTGACCAAGTTTGGTGATTGTAGCATGTAAACTGTAGAAAAAATAGCATTTTTTAGATGGGTTTGAGGAAAGAAAAAAAAGAAAAAAAAGAAAAAAAAGAAGAAACACGTCAGATACAATACCTGGATTTTTGAAAAAATCAAGGTAAAGACACACAGGGTAAAATTTAAGACTTGCTCCGATTTTGACCGGTGATGGCTCATTTTGTAGGCATTGATGAGACAAGAAAAAAAGTCAATCATTTTTTTGGGGTCAAAGGTCAAAAAAAGGTCACTAGGGGTCCTAATGTAGTAAAAATTTACATTTCGACCCCTAGTGACCCTTTCTTGACCTTTGACCTGGTTATTATGATTAACTTATTTTCTTGGCTCATCAAACCAAACAAGATGCAACAAACCCGGTCCTAATGGGAGCATGTCTTAACTTTTACCCCTGTAAATTTCAATGACCCCTAGTGACCTCGTATGACATGTCACTTTTAATCGCTGAACACCCTATATGTGCATGTACCCAAGGAATCTTTTGACTAATTATGAAGGTCATGAATCATTTCCTCTGAGACAAGATGCATTTTAAGTGATCGAATTGAAAATTTACATTTTGACCCCTAGTGACCCCTTCTTGACCTTTGACCTGGTCAATATGATTAACTTATTTTCATGGCTCATCAATCCAAACAAGATGCAACAAACCCGGTTCAAATCAGAGCATGTCTTAACTTTTACCCCTGTAAAGTTCAATGACCCCTAGTGACCCCGTATGACATGTCACTTTTAATCGCTGAACACCCTATATGTGCATGGACCCAAGGAATCTTTTGACCAATTCTGATAATCATGGGCCATTTTCTCTTGAATAAATAGCATTTTAAGTGACTGGAGTGAAAATTGACATTTTGACCCCTAGTGACCCCAAATGATTTTTATTTTTAAAAACCGTTCTTTTAAGAATGCGTACGGTCAATAGGAATATGTGGACCAATTTTGACGATCCTAGGTCATTTCACTAAATTGGAAATGCGTTTTAAGTGAAAATCACCTTTTGACCCCTAGTGACCCCTGTGTGACCTTTGACCCCAAACTGTGAACACCCTATATGAAGGTTAGGTGGGGGGTTCTACTGACCAAGTTTGGTGATTGTAGCATGTAAACTGTAGAAAAAATAGCATTTTTTAGATGGGTTTGAGGAAAGAAAAAAAAGAAAAAAAAGAAAAAAAAGAAGAAACACGTCAGATACAATACCTGGATTTTTGAAAAAATCAAGGTAAAGACACACAGGGTAAAATTTAAGACTTGCTCCGATTTTGACCGGTGATGGCTCATTTTGTAGGCATTGATGAGACAAGAAAAAAAGTCAATCATTTTTTTGGGGTCAAAGGTCAAAAAAAGGTCACTAGGGGTCCTAATGTAGTAAAAATTTACATTTCGACCCCTAGTGACCCTTTCTTGACCTTTGACCTGGTTATTATGATTAACTTATTTTCTTGGCTCATCAAACCAAACAAGATGCAACAAACCCGGTCCTAATGGGAGCATGTCTTAACTTTTACCCCTGTAAATTTCAATGACCCCTAGTGACCTCGTATGACATGTCACTTTTAATCGCTGAACACCCTATATGTGCATGTACCCAAGGAATCTTTTGACTAATTATGAAGGTCATGAATCATTTCCTCTGAGACAAGATGCATTTTAAGTGATCGAATTGAAAATTTACATTTTGACCCCTAGTGACCCCTTCTTGACCTTTGACCTGGTCAATATGATTAACTTATTTTCATGGCTCATCAATCCAAACAAGATGCAACAAACCCGGTTCAAATCAGAGCATGTCTTAACTTTTACCCCTGTAAAGTTCAATGACCCCTAGTGACCCCGTATGACATGTCACTTTTAATCGCTGAACACCCTATATGTGCATGGACCCAAGGAATCTTTTGACCAATTCTGATAATCATGGGCCATTTTCTCTTGAATAAATAGCATTTTAAGTGACTGGAGTGAAAATTGACATTTTGACCCCTAGTGACCCCAAATGATTTTTATTTTTAAAAACCGTTCTTTTAAGAATGCGTACGGTCAATAGGAATATGTGGACCAATTTTGACGATCCTAGGTCATTTCACTAAATTGGAAATGCGTTTTAAGTGAAAATCACCTTTTGACCCCTAGTGACCCCTGTGTGACCTTTGACCCCAAACTGTGAACACCCTATATGAAGGTTAGGTGGGGGGTTCTACTGACCAAGTTTGGTGATTGTAGCATGTAAACTGTAGAAAAAATAGCATTTTTTAGATGGGTTTGAGGAAAGAAAAAAAAGAAAAAAAAGAAAAAAAAGAAGAAACACGTCAGATACAATACCTGGATTTTTGAAAAAATCAAGGTAAAGACACACAGGGTAAAATTTAAGACTTGCTCCGATTTTGACCGGTGATGGCTCATTTTGTAGGCATTGATGAGACAAGAAAAAAAGTCAATCATTTTTTTGGGGTCAAAGGTCAAAAAAAGGTCACTAGGGGTCCTAATGTAGTAAAAATTTACATTTCGACCCCTAGTGACCCTTTCTTGACCTTTGACCTGGTTATTATGATTAACTTATTTTCTTGGCTCATCAAACCAAACAAGATGCAACAAACCCGGTCCTAATGGGAGCATGTCTTAACTTTTACCCCTGTAAATTTCAATGACCCCTAGTGACCTCGTATGACATGTCACTTTTAATCGCTGAACACCCTATATGTGCATGTACCCAAGGAATCTTTTGACTAATTATGAAGGTCATGAATCATTTCCTCTGAGACAAGATGCATTTTAAGTGATCGAATTGAAAATTTACATTTTGACCCCTAGTGACCCCTTCTTGACCTTTGACCTGGTCAATATGATTAACTTATTTTCATGGCTCATCAATCCAAACAAGATGCAACAAACCCGGTTCAAATCAGAGCATGTCTTAACTTTTACCCCTGTAAAGTTCAATGACCCCTAGTGACCCCGTATGACATGTCACTTTTAATCGCTGAACACCCTATATGTGCATGGACCCAAGGAATCTTTTGACCAATTCTGATAATCATGGGCCATTTTCTCTTGAATAAATAGCATTTTAAGTGACTGGAGTGAAAATTGACATTTTGACCCCTAGTGACCCCAAATGATTTTTATTTTTAAAAACCGTTCTTTTAAGAATGCGTACGGTCAATAGGAATATGTGGACCAATTTTGACGATCCTAGGTCATTTCACTAAATTGGAAATGCGTTTTAAGTGAAAATCACCTTTTGACCCCTAGTGACCCCTGTGTGACCTTTGACCCCAAACTGTGAACACCCTATATGAAGGTTAGGTGGGGGGTTCTACTGACCAAGTTTGGTGATTGTAGCATGTAAACTGTAGAAAAAATAGCATTTTTTAGATGGGTTTGAGGAAAGAAAAAAAAGAAAAAAAAGAAAAAAAAGAAGAAACACGTCAGATACAATACCTGGATTTTTGAAAAAATCAAGGTAAAGACACACAGGGTAAAATTTAAGACTTGCTCCGATTTTGACCGGTGATGGCTCATTTTGTAGGCATTGATGAGACAAGAAAAAAAGTCAATCATTTTTTTGGGGTCAAAGGTCAAAAAAAGGTCACTAGGGGTCCTAATGTAGTAAAAATTTACATTTCGACCCCTAGTGACCCTTTCTTGACCTTTGACCTGGTTATTATGATTAACTTATTTTCTTGGCTCATCAAACCAAACAAGATGCAACAAACCCGGTCCTAATGGGAGCATGTCTTAACTTTTACCCCTGTAAATTTCAATGACCCCTAGTGACCTCGTATGACATGTCACTTTTAATCGCTGAACACCCTATATGTGCATGTACCCAAGGAATCTTTTGACTAATTATGAAGGTCATGAATCATTTCCTCTGAGACAAGATGCATTTTAAGTGATCGAATTGAAAATTTACATTTTGACCCCTAGTGACCCCTTCTTGACCTTTGACCTGGTCAATATGATTAACTTATTTTCATGGCTCATCAATCCAAACAAGATGCAACAAACCCGGTTCAAATCAGAGCATGTCTTAACTTTTACCCCTGTAAAGTTCAATGACCCCTAGTGACCCCGTATGACATGTCACTTTTAATCGCTGAACACCCTATATGTGCATGGACCCAAGGAATCTTTTGACCAATTCTGATAATCATGGGCCATTTTCTCTTGAATAAATAGCATTTTAAGTGACTGGAGTGAAAATTGACATTTTGACCCCTAGTGACCCCAAATGATTTTTATTTTTAAAAACCGTTCTTTTAAGAATGCGTACGGTCAATAGGAATATGTGGACCAATTTTGACGATCCTAGGTCATTTCACTAAATTGGAAATGCGTTTTAAGTGAAAATCACCTTTTGACCCCTAGTGACCCCTGTGTGACCTTTGACCCCAAACTGTGAACACCCTATATGAAGGTTAGGTGGGGGGTTCTACTGACCAAGTTTGGTGATTGTAGCATGTAAACTGTAGAAAAAATAGCATTTTTTAGATGGGTTTGAGGAAAGAAAAAAAAGAAAAAAAAGAAAAAAAAGAAGAAACACGTCAGATACAATACCTGGATTTTTGAAAAAATCAAGGTAAAGACACACAGGGTAAAATTTAAGACTTGCTCCGATTTTGACCGGTGATGGCTCATTTTGTAGGCATTGATGAGACAAGAAAAAAAGTCAATCATTTTTTTGGGGTCAAAGGTCAAAAAAAGGTCACTAGGGGTCCTAATGTAGTAAAAATTTACATTTCGACCCCTAGTGACCCTTTCTTGACCTTTGACCTGGTTATTATGATTAACTTATTTTCTTGGCTCATCAAACCAAACAAGATGCAACAAACCCGGTCCTAATGGGAGCATGTCTTAACTTTTACCCCTGTAAATTTCAATGACCCCTAGTGACCTCGTATGACATGTCACTTTTAATCGCTGAACACCCTATATGTGCATGTACCCAAGGAATCTTTTGACTAATTATGAAGGTCATGAATCATTTCCTCTGAGACAAGATGCATTTTAAGTGATCGAATTGAAAATTTACATTTTGACCCCTAGTGACCCCTTCTTGACCTTTGACCTGGTCAATATGATTAACTTATTTTCATGGCTCATCAATCCAAACAAGATGCAACAAACCCGGTTCAAATCAGAGCATGTCTTAACTTTTACCCCTGTAAAGTTCAATGACCCCTAGTGACCCCGTATGACATGTCACTTTTAATCGCTGAACACCCTATATGTGCATGGACCCAAGGAATCTTTTGACCAATTCTGATAATCATGGGCCATTTTCTCTTGAATAAATAGCATTTTAAGTGACTGGAGTGAAAATTGACATTTTGACCCCTAGTGACCCCAAATGATTTTTATTTTTAAAAACCGTTCTTTTAAGAATGCGTACGGTCAATAGGAATATGTGGACCAATTTTGACGATCCTAGGTCATTTCACTAAATTGGAAATGCGTTTTAAGTGAAAATCACCTTTTGACCCCTAGTGACCCCTGTGTGACCTTTGACCCCAAACTGTGAACACCCTATATGAAGGTTAGGTGGGGGGTTCTACTGACCAAGTTTGGTGATTGTAGCATGTAAACTGTAGAAAAAATAGCATTTTTTAGATGGGTTTGAGGAAAGAAAAAAAAGAAAAAAAAGAAAAAAAAGAAGAAACACGTCAGATACAATACCTGGATTTTTGAAAAAATCAAGGTAAAGACACACAGGGTAAAATTTAAGACTTGCTCCGATTTTGACCGGTGATGGCTCATTTTGTAGGCATTGATGAGACAAGAAAAAAAGTCAATCATTTTTTTGGGGTCAAAGGTCAAAAAAAGGTCACTAGGGGTCCTAATGTAGTAAAAATTTACATTTCGACCCCTAGTGACCCTTTCTTGACCTTTGACCTGGTTATTATGATTAACTTATTTTCTTGGCTCATCAAACCAAACAAGATGCAACAAACCCGGTCCTAATGGGAGCATGTCTTAACTTTTACCCCTGTAAATTTCAATGACCCCTAGTGACCTCGTATGACATGTCACTTTTAATCGCTGAACACCCTATATGTGCATGTACCCAAGGAATCTTTTGACTAATTATGAAGGTCATGAATCATTTCCTCTGAGACAAGATGCATTTTAAGTGATCGAATTGAAAATTTACATTTTGACCCCTAGTGACCCCTTCTTGACCTTTGACCTGGTCAATATGATTAACTTATTTTCATGGCTCATCAATCCAAACAAGATGCAACAAACCCGGTTCAAATCAGAGCATGTCTTAACTTTTACCCCTGTAAAGTTCAATGACCCCTAGTGACCCCGTATGACATGTCACTTTTAATCGCTGAACACCCTATATGTGCATGGACCCAAGGAATCTTTTGACCAATTCTGATAATCATGGGCCATTTTCTCTTGAATAAATAGCATTTTAAGTGACTGGAGTGAAAATTGACATTTTGACCCCTAGTGACCCCAAATGATTTTTATTTTTAAAAACCGTTCTTTTAAGAATGCGTACGGTCAATAGGAATATGTGGACCAATTTTGACGATCCTAGGTCATTTCACTAAATTGGAAATGCGTTTTAAGTGAAAATCACCTTTTGACCCCTAGTGACCCCTGTGTGACCTTTGACCCCAAACTGTGAACACCCTATATGAAGGTTAGGTGGGGGGTTCTACTGACCAAGTTTGGTGATTGTAGCATGTAAACTGTAGAAAAAATAGCATTTTTTAGATGGGTTTGAGGAAAGAAAAAAAAGAAAAAAAAGAAAAAAAAGAAGAAACACGTCAGATACAATACCTGGATTTTTGAAAAAATCAAGGTAAAGACACACAGGGTAAAATTTAAGACTTGCTCCGATTTTGACCGGTGATGGCTCATTTTGTAGGCATTGATGAGACAAGAAAAAAAGTCAATCATTTTTTTGGGGTCAAAGGTCAAAAAAAGGTCACTAGGGGTCCTAATGTAGTAAAAATTTACATTTCGACCCCTAGTGACCCTTTCTTGACCTTTGACCTGGTTATTATGATTAACTTATTTTCTTGGCTCATCAAACCAAACAAGATGCAACAAACCCGGTCCTAATGGGAGCATGTCTTAACTTTTACCCCTGTAAATTTCAATGACCCCTAGTGACCTCGTATGACATGTCACTTTTAATCGCTGAACACCCTATATGTGCATGTACCCAAGGAATCTTTTGACTAATTATGAAGGTCATGAATCATTTCCTCTGAGACAAGATGCATTTTAAGTGATCGAATTGAAAATTTACATTTTGACCCCTAGTGACCCCTTCTTGACCTTTGACCTGGTCAATATGATTAACTTATTTTCATGGCTCATCAATCCAAACAAGATGCAACAAACCCGGTTCAAATCAGAGCATGTCTTAACTTTTACCCCTGTAAAGTTCAATGACCCCTAGTGACCCCGTATGACATGTCACTTTTAATCGCTGAACACCCTATATGTGCATGGACCCAAGGAATCTTTTGACCAATTCTGATAATCATGGGCCATTTTCTCTTGAATAAATAGCATTTTAAGTGACTGGAGTGAAAATTGACATTTTGACCCCTAGTGACCCCAAATGATTTTTATTTTTAAAAACCGTTCTTTTAAGAATGCGTACGGTCAATAGGAATATGTGGACCAATTTTGACGATCCTAGGTCATTTCACTAAATTGGAAATGCGTTTTAAGTGAAAATCACCTTTTGACCCCTAGTGACCCCTGTGTGACCTTTGACCCCAAACTGTGAACACCCTATATGAAGGTTAGGTGGGGGGTTCTACTGACCAAGTTTGGTGATTGTAGCATGTAAACTGTAGAAAAAATAGCATTTTTTAGATGGGTTTGAGGAAAGAAAAAAAAGAAAAAAAAGAAAAAAAAGAAGAAACACGTCAGATACAATACCTGGATTTTTGAAAAAATCAAGGTAAAGACACACAGGGTAAAATTTAAGACTTGCTCCGATTTTGACCGGTGATGGCTCATTTTGTAGGCATTGATGAGACAAGAAAAAAAGTCAATCATTTTTTTGGGGTCAAAGGTCAAAAAAAGGTCACTAGGGGTCCTAATGTAGTAAAAATTTACATTTCGACCCCTAGTGACCCTTTCTTGACCTTTGACCTGGTTATTATGATTAACTTATTTTCTTGGCTCATCAAACCAAACAAGATGCAACAAACCCGGTCCTAATGGGAGCATGTCTTAACTTTTACCCCTGTAAATTTCAATGACCCCTAGTGACCTCGTATGACATGTCACTTTTAATCGCTGAACACCCTATATGTGCATGTACCCAAGGAATCTTTTGACTAATTATGAAGGTCATGAATCATTTCCTCTGAGACAAGATGCATTTTAAGTGATCGAATTGAAAATTTACATTTTGACCCCTAGTGACCCCTTCTTGACCTTTGACCTGGTCAATATGATTAACTTATTTTCATGGCTCATCAATCCAAACAAGATGCAACAAACCCGGTTCAAATCAGAGCATGTCTTAACTTTTACCCCTGTAAAGTTCAATGACCCCTAGTGACCCCGTATGACATGTCACTTTTAATCGCTGAACACCCTATATGTGCATGGACCCAAGGAATCTTTTGACCAATTCTGATAATCATGGGCCATTTTCTCTTGAATAAATAGCATTTTAAGTGACTGGAGTGAAAATTGACATTTTGACCCCTAGTGACCCCAAATGATTTTTATTTTTAAAAACCGTTCTTTTAAGAATGCGTACGGTCAATAGGAATATGTGGACCAATTTTGACGATCCTAGGTCATTTCACTAAATTGGAAATGCGTTTTAAGTGAAAATCACCTTTTGACCCCTAGTGACCCCTGTGTGACCTTTGACCCCAAACTGTGAACACCCTATATGAAGGTTAGGTGGGGGGTTCTACTGACCAAGTTTGGTGATTGTAGCATGTAAACTGTAGAAAAAATAGCATTTTTTAGATGGGTTTGAGGAAAGAAAAAAAAGAAAAAAAAGAAAAAAAAGAAGAAACACGTCAGATACAATACCTGGATTTTTGAAAAAATCAAGGTAAAGACACACAGGGTAAAATTTAAGACTTGCTCCGATTTTGACCGGTGATGGCTCATTTTGTAGGCATTGATGAGACAAGAAAAAAAGTCAATCATTTTTTTGGGGTCAAAGGTCAAAAAAAGGTCACTAGGGGTCCTAATGTAGTAAAAATTTACATTTCGACCCCTAGTGACCCTTTCTTGACCTTTGACCTGGTTATTATGATTAACTTATTTTCTTGGCTCATCAAACCAAACAAGATGCAACAAACCCGGTCCTAATGGGAGCATGTCTTAACTTTTACCCCTGTAAATTTCAATGACCCCTAGTGACCTCGTATGACATGTCACTTTTAATCGCTGAACACCCTATATGTGCATGTACCCAAGGAATCTTTTGACTAATTATGAAGGTCATGAATCATTTCCTCTGAGACAAGATGCATTTTAAGTGATCGAATTGAAAATTTACATTTTGACCCCTAGTGACCCCTTCTTGACCTTTGACCTGGTCAATATGATTAACTTATTTTCATGGCTCATCAATCCAAACAAGATGCAACAAACCCGGTTCAAATCAGAGCATGTCTTAACTTTTACCCCTGTAAAGTTCAATGACCCCTAGTGACCCCGTATGACATGTCACTTTTAATCGCTGAACACCCTATATGTGCATGGACCCAAGGAATCTTTTGACCAATTCTGATAATCATGGGCCATTTTCTCTTGAATAAATAGCATTTTAAGTGACTGGAGTGAAAATTGACATTTTGACCCCTAGTGACCCCAAATGATTTTTATTTTTAAAAACCGTTCTTTTAAGAATGCGTACGGTCAATAGGAATATGTGGACCAATTTTGACGATCCTAGGTCATTTCACTAAATTGGAAATGCGTTTTAAGTGAAAATCACCTTTTGACCCCTAGTGACCCCTGTGTGACCTTTGACCCCAAACTGTGAACACCCTATATGAAGGTTAGGTGGGGGGTTCTACTGACCAAGTTTGGTGATTGTAGCATGTAAACTGTAGAAAAAATAGCATTTTTTAGATGGGTTTGAGGAAAGAAAAAAAAGAAAAAAAAGAAAAAAAAGAAGAAACACGTCAGATACAATACCTGGATTTTTGAAAAAATCAAGGTAAAGACACACAGGGTAAAATTTAAGACTTGCTCCGATTTTGACCGGTGATGGCTCATTTTGTAGGCATTGATGAGACAAGAAAAAAAGTCAATCATTTTTTTGGGGTCAAAGGTCAAAAAAAGGTCACTAGGGGTCCTAATGTAGTAAAAATTTACATTTCGACCCCTAGTGACCCTTTCTTGACCTTTGACCTGGTTATTATGATTAACTTATTTTCTTGGCTCATCAAACCAAACAAGATGCAACAAACCCGGTCCTAATGGGAGCATGTCTTAACTTTTACCCCTGTAAATTTCAATGACCCCTAGTGACCTCGTATGACATGTCACTTTTAATCGCTGAACACCCTATATGTGCATGTACCCAAGGAATCTTTTGACTAATTATGAAGGTCATGAATCATTTCCTCTGAGACAAGATGCATTTTAAGTGATCGAATTGAAAATTTACATTTTGACCCCTAGTGACCCCTTCTTGACCTTTGACCTGGTCAATATGATTAACTTATTTTCATGGCTCATCAATCCAAACAAGATGCAACAAACCCGGTTCAAATCAGAGCATGTCTTAACTTTTACCCCTGTAAAGTTCAATGACCCCTAGTGACCCCGTATGACATGTCACTTTTAATCGCTGAACACCCTATATGTGCATGGACCCAAGGAATCTTTTGACCAATTCTGATAATCATGGGCCATTTTCTCTTGAATAAATAGCATTTTAAGTGACTGGAGTGAAAATTGACATTTTGACCCCTAGTGACCCCAAATGATTTTTATTTTTAAAAACCGTTCTTTTAAGAATGCGTACGGTCAATAGGAATATGTGGACCAATTTTGACGATCCTAGGTCATTTCACTAAATTGGAAATGCGTTTTAAGTGAAAATCACCTTTTGACCCCTAGTGACCCCTGTGTGACCTTTGACCCCAAACTGTGAACACCCTATATGAAGGTTAGGTGGGGGGTTCTACTGACCAAGTTTGGTGATTGTAGCATGTAAACTGTAGAAAAAATAGCATTTTTTAGATGGGTTTGAGGAAAGAAAAAAAAGAAAAAAAAGAAAAAAAAGAAGAAACACGTCAGATACAATACCTGGATTTTTGAAAAAATCAAGGTAAAGACACACAGGGTAAAATTTAAGACTTGCTCCGATTTTGACCGGTGATGGCTCATTTTGTAGGCATTGATGAGACAAGAAAAAAAGTCAATCATTTTTTTGGGGTCAAAGGTCAAAAAAAGGTCACTAGGGGTCCTAATGTAGTAAAAATTTACATTTCGACCCCTAGTGACCCTTTCTTGACCTTTGACCTGGTTATTATGATTAACTTATTTTCTTGGCTCATCAAACCAAACAAGATGCAACAAACCCGGTCCTAATGGGAGCATGTCTTAACTTTTACCCCTGTAAATTTCAATGACCCCTAGTGACCTCGTATGACATGTCACTTTTAATCGCTGAACACCCTATATGTGCATGTACCCAAGGAATCTTTTGACTAATTATGAAGGTCATGAATCATTTCCTCTGAGACAAGATGCATTTTAAGTGATCGAATTGAAAATTTACATTTTGACCCCTAGTGACCCCTTCTTGACCTTTGACCTGGTCAATATGATTAACTTATTTTCATGGCTCATCAATCCAAACAAGATGCAACAAACCCGGTTCAAATCAGAGCATGTCTTAACTTTTACCCCTGTAAAGTTCAATGACCCCTAGTGACCCCGTATGACATGTCACTTTTAATCGCTGAACACCCTATATGTGCATGGACCCAAGGAATCTTTTGACCAATTCTGATAATCATGGGCCATTTTCTCTTGAATAAATAGCATTTTAAGTGACTGGAGTGAAAATTGACATTTTGACCCCTAGTGACCCCAAATGATTTTTATTTTTAAAAACCGTTCTTTTAAGAATGCGTACGGTCAATAGGAATATGTGGACCAATTTTGACGATCCTAGGTCATTTCACTAAATTGGAAATGCGTTTTAAGTGAAAATCACCTTTTGACCCCTAGTGACCCCTGTGTGACCTTTGACCCCAAACTGTGAACACCCTATATGAAGGTTAGGTGGGGGGTTCTACTGACCAAGTTTGGTGATTGTAGCATGTAAACTGTAGAAAAAATAGCATTTTTTAGATGGGTTTGAGGAAAGAAAAAAAAGAAAAAAAAGAAAAAAAAGAAGAAACACGTCAGATACAATACCTGGATTTTTGAAAAAATCAAGGTAAAGACACACAGGGTAAAATTTAAGACTTGCTCCGATTTTGACCGGTGATGGCTCATTTTGTAGGCATTGATGAGACAAGAAAAAAAGTCAATCATTTTTTTGGGGTCAAAGGTCAAAAAAAGGTCACTAGGGGTCCTAATGTAGTAAAAATTTACATTTCGACCCCTAGTGACCCTTTCTTGACCTTTGACCTGGTTATTATGATTAACTTATTTTCTTGGCTCATCAAACCAAACAAGATGCAACAAACCCGGTCCTAATGGGAGCATGTCTTAACTTTTACCCCTGTAAATTTCAATGACCCCTAGTGACCTCGTATGACATGTCACTTTTAATCGCTGAACACCCTATATGTGCATGTACCCAAGGAATCTTTTGACTAATTATGAAGGTCATGAATCATTTCCTCTGAGACAAGATGCATTTTAAGTGATCGAATTGAAAATTTACATTTTGACCCCTAGTGACCCCTTCTTGACCTTTGACCTGGTCAATATGATTAACTTATTTTCATGGCTCATCAATCCAAACAAGATGCAACAAACCCGGTTCAAATCAGAGCATGTCTTAACTTTTACCCCTGTAAAGTTCAATGACCCCTAGTGACCCCGTATGACATGTCACTTTTAATCGCTGAACACCCTATATGTGCATGGACCCAAGGAATCTTTTGACCAATTCTGATAATCATGGGCCATTTTCTCTTGAATAAATAGCATTTTAAGTGACTGGAGTGAAAATTGACATTTTGACCCCTAGTGACCCCAAATGATTTTTATTTTTAAAAACCTTTCTTTTAAGAATGCGTACGGTCAATAGGAATATGTGGACCAATTTTGACGATCCTAGGTCATTTCACTAAATTGGAAATGCGTTTTAAGTGAAAATCACCTTTTGACCCCTAGTGACCCCTGTGTGACCTTTGACCCCAAACTGTGAACACCCTATATGAAGGTTAGGTGGGGGGTTCTACTGACCAAGTTTGGTGATTGTAGCATGTAAACTGTAGAAAAAATAGCATTTTTTAGATGGGTTTGAGGAAAGAAAAAAAAGAAAAAAAAGAAAAAAAAGAAGAAACACGTCAGATACAATACCTGGATTTTTGAAAAAATCAAGGTAAAGACACACAGGGTAAAATTTAAGACTTGCTCCGATTTTGACCGGTGATGGCTCATTTTGTAGGCATTGATGAGACAAGAAAAAAAGTCAATCATTTTTTTGGGGTCAAAGGTCAAAAAAAGGTCACTAGGGGTCCTAATGTAGTAAAAATTTACATTTCGACCCCTAGTGACCCTTTCTTGACCTTTGACCTGGTTATTATGATTAACTTATTTTCTTGGCTCATCAAACCAAACAAGATGCAACAAACCCGGTCCTAATGGGAGCATGTCTTAACTTTTACCCCTGTAAATTTCAATGACCCCTAGTGACCTCGTATGACATGTCACTTTTAATCGCTGAACACCCTATATGTGCATGTACCCAAGGAATCTTTTGACTAATTATGAAGGTCATGAATCATTTCCTCTGAGACAAGATGCATTTTAAGTGATCGAATTGAAAATTTACATTTTGACCCCTAGTGACCCCTTCTTGACCTTTGACCTGGTCAATATGATTAACTTATTTTCATGGCTCATCAATCCAAACAAGATGCAACAAACCCGGTTCAAATCAGAGCATGTCTTAACTTTTACCCCTGTAAAGTTCAATGACCCCTAGTGACCCCGTATGACATGTCACTTTTAATCGCTGAACACCCTATATGTGCATGGACCCAAGGAATCTTTTGACCAATTCTGATAATCATGGGCCATTTTCTCTTGAATAAATAGCATTTTAAGTGACTGGAGTGAAAATTGACATTTTGACCCCTAGTGACCCCAAATGATTTTTATTTTTAAAAACCGTTCTTTTAAGAATGCGTACGGTCAATAGGAATATGTGGACCAATTTTGACGATCCTAGGTCATTTCACTAAATTGGAAATGCGTTTTAAGTGAAAATCACCTTTTGACCCCTAGTGACCCCTGTGTGACCTTTGACCCCAAACTGTGAACACCCTATATGAAGGTTAGGTGGGGGGTTCTACTGACCAAGTTTGGTGATTGTAGCATGTAAACTGTAGAAAAAATAGCATTTTTTAGATGGGTTTGAGGAAAGAAAAAAAAGAAAAAAAAGAAAAAAAAGAAGAAACACGTCAGATACAATACCTGGATTTTTGAAAAAATCAAGGTAAAGACACACAGGGTAAAATTTAAGACTTGCTCCGATTTTGACCGGTGATGGCTCATTTTGTAGGCATTGATGAGACAAGAAAAAAAGTCAATCATTTTTTTGGGGTCAAAGGTCAAAAAAAGGTCACTAGGGGTCCTAATGTAGTAAAAATTTACATTTCGACCCCTAGTGACCCTTTCTTGACCTTTGACCTGGTTATTATGATTAACTTATTTTCTTGGCTCATCAAACCAAACAAGATGCAACAAACCCGGTCCTAATGGGAGCATGTCTTAACTTTTACCCCTGTAAATTTCAATGACCCCTAGTGACCTCGTATGACATGTCACTTTTAATCGCTGAACACCCTATATGTGCATGTACCCAAGGAATCTTTTGACTAATTATGAAGGTCATGAATCATTTCCTCTGAGACAAGATGCATTTTAAGTGATCGAATTGAAAATTTACATTTTGACCCCTAGTGACCCCTTCTTGACCTTTGACCTGGTCAATATGATTAACTTATTTTCATGGCTCATCAATCCAAACAAGATGCAACAAACCCGGTTCAAATCAGAGCATGTCTTAACTTTTACCCCTGTAAAGTTCAATGACCCCTAGTGACCCCGTATGACATGTCACTTTTAATCGCTGAACACCCTATATGTGCATGGACCCAAGGAATCTTTTGACCAATTCTGATAATCATGGGCCATTTTCTCTTGAATAAATAGCATTTTAAGTGACTGGAGTGAAAATTGACATTTTGACCCCTAGTGACCCCAAATGATTTTTATTTTTAAAAACCGTTCTTTTAAGAATGCGTACGGTCAATAGGAATATGTGGACCAATTTTGACGATCCTAGGTCATTTCACTAAATTGGAAATGCGTTTTAAGTGAAAATCACCTTTTGACCCCTAGTGACCCCTGTGTGACCTTTGACCCCAAACTGTGAACACCCTATATGAAGGTTAGGTGGGGGGTTCTACTGACCAAGTTTGGTGATTGTAGCATGTAAACTGTAGAAAAAATAGCATTTTTTAGATGGGTTTGAGGAAAGAAAAAAAAGAAAAAAAAGAAAAAAAAGAAGAAACACGTCAGATACAATACCTGGATTTTTGAAAAAATCAAGGTAAAGACACACAGGGTAAAATTTAAGACTTGCTCCGATTTTGACCGGTGATGGCTCATTTTGTAGGCATTGAT
Organism: Ophiura sarsii; assembly: GCA_035610835.1. Taxonomy (NCBI): domain Eukaryota; kingdom Metazoa; phylum Echinodermata; class Ophiuroidea; order Amphilepidida; family Ophiuridae; genus Ophiura; species Ophiura sarsii. The sequence continues at coordinate 5,124,061 of CM069448.1, read as the reverse complement.
GAGACAAGAAAAAAAGTCAATCATTTTTTTGGGGTCAAAGGTCAAAAAAAGGTCACTAGGGGTCCTAATGTAGTAAAAATTTACATTTCGACCCCTAGTGACCCTTTCTTGACCTTTGACCTGGTTATTATGATTAACTTATTTTCTTGGCTCATCAAACCAAACAAGATGCAACAAACCCGGTCCTAATGGGAGCATGTCTTAACTTTTACCCCTGTAAATTTCAATGACCCCTAGTGACCTCGTATGACATGTCACTTTTAATCGCTGAACACCCTATATGTGCATGTACCCAAGGAATCTTTTGACTAATTATGAAGGTCATGAATCATTTCCTCTGAGACAAGATGCATTTTAAGTGATCGAATTGAAAATTTACATTTTGACCCCTAGTGACCCCTTCTTGACCTTTGACCTGGTCAATATGATTAACTTATTTTCATGGCTCATCAATCCAAACAAGATGCAACAAACCCGGTTCAAATCAGAGCATGTCTTAACTTTTACCCCTGTAAAGTTCAATGACCCCTAGTGACCCCGTATGACATGTCACTTTTAATCGCTGAACACCCTATATGTGCATGGACCCAAGGAATCTTTTGACCAATTCTGATAATCATGGGCCATTTTCTCTTGAATAAATAGCATTTTAAGTGACTGGAGTGAAAATTGACATTTTGACCCCTAGTGACCCCAAATGATTTTTATTTTTAAAAACCGTTCTTTTAAGAATGCGTACGGTCAATAGGAATATGTGGACCAATTTTGACGATCCTAGGTCATTTCACTAAATTGGAAATGCGTTTTAAGTGAAAATCACCTTTTGACCCCTAGTGACCCCTGTGTGACCTTTGACCCCAAACTGTGAACACCCTATATGAAGGTTAGGTGGGGGGTTCTACTGACCAAGTTTGGTGATTGTAGCATGTAAACTGTAGAAAAAATAGCATTTTTTAGATGGGTTTGAGGAAAGAAAAAAAAGAAAAAAAAGAAAAAAAAGAAGAAACACGTCAGATACAATACCTGGATTTTTGAAAAAATCAAGGTAAAGACACACAGGGTAAAATTTAAGACTTGCTCCGATTTTGACCGGTGATGGCTCATTTTGTAGGCATTGATGAGACAAGAAAAAAAGTCAATCATTTTTTTGGGGTCAAAGGTCAAAAAAAGGTCACTAGGGGTCCTAATGTAGTAAAAATTTACATTTCGACCCCTAGTGACCCTTTCTTGACCTTTGACCTGGTTATTATGATTAACTTATTTTCTTGGCTCATCAAACCAAACAAGATGCAACAAACCCGGTCCTAATGGGAGCATGTCTTAACTTTTACCCCTGTAAATTTCAATGACCCCTAGTGACCTCGTATGACATGTCACTTTTAATCGCTGAACACCCTATATGTGCATGTACCCAAGGAATCTTTTGACTAATTATGAAGGTCATGAATCATTTCCTCTGAGACAAGATGCATTTTAAGTGATCGAATTGAAAATTTACATTTTGACCCCTAGTGACCCCTTCTTGACCTTTGACCTGGTCAATATGATTAACTTATTTTCATGGCTCATCAATCCAAACAAGATGCAACAAACCCGGTTCAAATCAGAGCATGTCTTAACTTTTACCCCTGTAAAGTTCAATGACCCCTAGTGACCCCGTATGACATGTCACTTTTAATCGCTGAACACCCTATATGTGCATGGACCCAAGGAATCTTTTGACCAATTCTGATAATCATGGGCCATTTTCTCTTGAATAAATAGCATTTTAAGTGACTGGAGTGAAAATTGACATTTTGACCCCTAGTGACCCCAAATGATTTTTATTTTTAAAAACCGTTCTTTTAAGAATGCGTACGGTCAATAGGAATATGTGGACCAATTTTGACGATCCTAGGTCATTTCACTAAATTGGAAATGCGTTTTAAGTGAAAATCACCTTTTGACCCCTAGTGACCCCTGTGTGACCTTTGACCCCAAACTGTGAACACCCTATATGAAGGTTAGGTGGGGGGTTCTACTGACCAAGTTTGGTGATTGTAGCATGTAAACTGTAGAAAAAATAGCATTTTTTAGATGGGTTTGAGGAAAGAAAAAAAAGAAAAAAAAGAAAAAAAAGAAGAAACACGTCAGATACAATACCTGGATTTTTGAAAAAATCAAGGTAAAGACACACAGGGTAAAATTTAAGACTTGCTCCGATTTTGACCGGTGATGGCTCATTTTGTAGGCATTGATGAGACAAGAAAAAAAGTCAATCATTTTTTTGGGGTCAAAGGTCAAAAAAAGGTCACTAGGGGTCCTAATGTAGTAAAAATTTACATTTCGACCCCTAGTGACCCTTTCTTGACCTTTGACCTGGTTATTATGATTAACTTATTTTCTTGGCTCATCAAACCAAACAAGATGCAACAAACCCGGTCCTAATGGGAGCATGTCTTAACTTTTACCCCTGTAAATTTCAATGACCCCTAGTGACCTCGTATGACATGTCACTTTTAATCGCTGAACACCCTATATGTGCATGTACCCAAGGAATCTTTTGACTAATTATGAAGGTCATGAATCATTTCCTCTGAGACAAGATGCATTTTAAGTGATCGAATTGAAAATTTACATTTTGACCCCTAGTGACCCCTTCTTGACCTTTGACCTGGTCAATATGATTAACTTATTTTCATGGCTCATCAATCCAAACAAGATGCAACAAACCCGGTTCAAATCAGAGCATGTCTTAACTTTTACCCCTGTAAAGTTCAATGACCCCTAGTGACCCCGTATGACATGTCACTTTTAATCGCTGAACACCCTATATGTGCATGGACCCAAGGAATCTTTTGACCAATTCTGATAATCATGGGCCATTTTCTCTTGAATAAATAGCATTTTAAGTGACTGGAGTGAAAATTGACATTTTGACCCCTAGTGACCCCAAATGATTTTTATTTTTAAAAACCGTTCTTTTAAGAATGCGTACGGTCAATAGGAATATGTGGACCAATTTTGACGATCCTAGGTCATTTCACTAAATTGGAAATGCGTTTTAAGTGAAAATCACCTTTTGACCCCTAGTGACCCCTGTGTGACCTTTGACCCCAAACTGTGAACACCCTATATGAAGGTTAGGTGGGGGGTTCTACTGACCAAGTTTGGTGATTGTAGCATGTAAACTGTAGAAAAAATAGCATTTTTTAGATGGGTTTGAGGAAAGAAAAAAAAGAAAAAAAAGAAAAAAAAGAAGAAACACGTCAGATACAATACCTGGATTTTTGAAAAAATCAAGGTAAAGACACACAGGGTAAAATTTAAGACTTGCTCCGATTTTGACCGGTGATGGCTCATTTTGTAGGCATTGATGAGACAAGAAAAAAAGTCAATCATTTTTTTGGGGTCAAAGGTCAAAAAAAGGTCACTAGGGGTCCTAATGTAGTAAAAATTTACATTTCGACCCCTAGTGACCCTTTCTTGACCTTTGACCTGGTTATTATGATTAACTTATTTTCTTGGCTCATCAAACCAAACAAGATGCAACAAACCCGGTCCTAATGGGAGCATGTCTTAACTTTTACCCCTGTAAATTTCAATGACCCCTAGTGACCTCGTATGACATGTCACTTTTAATCGCTGAACACCCTATATGTGCATGTACCCAAGGAATCTTTTGACTAATTATGAAGGTCATGAATCATTTCCTCTGAGACAAGATGCATTTTAAGTGATCGAATTGAAAATTTACATTTTGACCCCTAGTGACCCCTTCTTGACCTTTGACCTGGTCAATATGATTAACTTATTTTCATGGCTCATCAATCCAAACAAGATGCAACAAACCCGGTTCAAATCAGAGCATGTCTTAACTTTTACCCCTGTAAAGTTCAATGACCCCTAGTGACCCCGTATGACATGTCACTTTTAATCGCTGAACACCCTATATGTGCATGGACCCAAGGAATCTTTTGACCAATTCTGATAATCATGGGCCATTTTCTCTTGAATAAATAGCATTTTAAGTGACTGGAGTGAAAATTGACATTTTGACCCCTAGTGACCCCAAATGATTTTTATTTTTAAAAACCGTTCTTTTAAGAATGCGTACGGTCAATAGGAATATGTGGACCAATTTTGACGATCCTAGGTCATTTCACTAAATTGGAAATGCGTTTTAAGTGAAAATCACCTTTTGACCCCTAGTGACCCCTGTGTGACCTTTGACCCCAAACTGTGAACACCCTATATGAAGGTTAGGTGGGGGGTTCTACTGACCAAGTTTGGTGATTGTAGCATGTAAACTGTAGAAAAAATAGCATTTTTTAGATGGGTTTGAGGAAAGAAAAAAAAGAAAAAAAAGAAAAAAAAGAAGAAACACGTCAGATACAATACCTGGATTTTTGAAAAAATCAAGGTAAAGACACACAGGGTAAAATTTAAGACTTGCTCCGATTTTGACCGGTGATGGCTCATTTTGTAGGCATTGATGAGACAAGAAAAAAAGTCAATCATTTTTTTGGGGTCAAAGGTCAAAAAAAGGTCACTAGGGGTCCTAATGTAGTAAAAATTTACATTTCGACCCCTAGTGACCCTTTCTTGACCTTTGACCTGGTTATTATGATTAACTTATTTTCTTGGCTCATCAAACCAAACAAGATGCAACAAACCCGGTCCTAATGGGAGCATGTCTTAACTTTTACCCCTGTAAATTTCAATGACCCCTAGTGACCTCGTATGACATGTCACTTTTAATCGCTGAACACCCTATATGTGCATGTACCCAAGGAATCTTTTGACTAATTATGAAGGTCATGAATCATTTCCTCTGAGACAAGATGCATTTTAAGTGATCGAATTGAAAATTTACATTTTGACCCCTAGTGACCCCTTCTTGACCTTTGACCTGGTCAATATGATTAACTTATTTTCATGGCTCATCAATCCAAACAAGATGCAACAAACCCGGTTCAAATCAGAGCATGTCTTAACTTTTACCCCTGTAAAGTTCAATGACCCCTAGTGACCCCGTATGACATGTCACTTTTAATCGCTGAACACCCTATATGTGCATGGACCCAAGGAATCTTTTGACCAATTCTGATAATCATGGGCCATTTTCTCTTGAATAAATAGCATTTTAAGTGACTGGAGTGAAAATTGACATTTTGACCCCTAGTGACCCCAAATGATTTTTATTTTTAAAAACCGTTCTTTTAAGAATGCGTACGGTCAATAGGAATATGTGGACCAATTTTGACGATCCTAGGTCATTTCACTAAATTGGAAATGCGTTTTAAGTGAAAATCACCTTTTGACCCCTAGTGACCCCTGTGTGACCTTTGACCCCAAACTGTGAACACCCTATATGAAGGTTAGGTGGGGGGTTCTACTGACCAAGTTTGGTGATTGTAGCATGTAAACTGTAGAAAAAATAGCATTTTTTAGATGGGTTTGAGGAAAGAAAAAAAAGAAAAAAAAGAAAAAAAAGAAGAAACACGTCAGATACAATACCTGGATTTTTGAAAAAATCAAGGTAAAGACACACAGGGTAAAATTTAAGACTTGCTCCGATTTTGACCGGTGATGGCTCATTTTGTAGGCATTGATGAGACAAGAAAAAAAGTCAATCATTTTTTTGGGGTCAAAGGTCAAAAAAAGGTCACTAGGGGTCCTAATGTAGTAAAAATTTACATTTCGACCCCTAGTGACCCTTTCTTGACCTTTGACCTGGTTATTATGATTAACTTATTTTCTTGGCTCATCAAACCAAACAAGATGCAACAAACCCGGTCCTAATGGGAGCATGTCTTAACTTTTACCCCTGTAAATTTCAATGACCCCTAGTGACCTCGTATGACATGTCACTTTTAATCGCTGAACACCCTATATGTGCATGTACCCAAGGAATCTTTTGACTAATTATGAAGGTCATGAATCATTTCCTCTGAGACAAGATGCATTTTAAGTGATCGAATTGAAAATTTACATTTTGACCCCTAGTGACCCCTTCTTGACCTTTGACCTGGTCAATATGATTAACTTATTTTCATGGCTCATCAATCCAAACAAGATGCAACAAACCCGGTTCAAATCAGAGCATGTCTTAACTTTTACCCCTGTAAAGTTCAATGACCCCTAGTGACCCCGTATGACATGTCACTTTTAATCGCTGAACACCCTATATGTGCATGGACCCAAGGAATCTTTTGACCAATTCTGATAATCATGGGCCATTTTCTCTTGAATAAATAGCATTTTAAGTGACTGGAGTGAAAATTGACATTTTGACCCCTAGTGACCCCAAATGATTTTTATTTTTAAAAACCGTTCTTTTAAGAATGCGTACGGTCAATAGGAATATGTGGACCAATTTTGACGATCCTAGGTCATTTCACTAAATTGGAAATGCGTTTTAAGTGAAAATCACCTTTTGACCCCTAGTGACCCCTGTGTGACCTTTGACCCCAAACTGTGAACACCCTATATGAAGGTTAGGTGGGGGGTTCTACTGACCAAGTTTGGTGATTGTAGCATGTAAACTGTAGAAAAAATAGCATTTTTTAGATGGGTTTGAGGAAAGAAAAAAAAGAAAAAAAAGAAAAAAAACTAGACATGACCTGTGATCGGAGATCACGAATATTAGTCGGGTGTGTTACATGTTAACCCCTTCGAGTGGTAAATGGAGTAAATAAATACAGTTGAACCCCTAGTGACCTTTTCTTGACCTCTGACCCAAAACTTGTAATTGACTTTTTTGCTTGGCTGATCAATGCGCACAAGAAAAAGGTAGTCCCGTTAAAATCGGAGCATGTTTTAAGATTTTCACTTGTAAAGTTCAATGACCTCTAGTGACCCCGTGTGACATGTCACTTTTAGTGGAGAAGGACCCTATATGAACATGGATGAGAGGAACCTTTTGACTAATTCTGACAATCATAGGTCATTTCCTCGCGGACAAGTAGCATTTTGAGTGAATGGAGTGAAAATTTACATTTTGACCCCTAGTGACCCCAAATATTTTTTGATTTTAAAAACCAAACTATTGTACATGCGTACGGTCAAAAGGAATATGTTGACCAATTCTGACGATCCTAGGTCATTTCACTAAATTGCAAATGCGTTTTTAGTGAAAATCACGTTTTGACCCGTAGTGACCTTTTCTTGACCTCTGACCCAAAACTTGTAATTGACTTTTTTGCTTGGCTGATCAATGCGCACAAGAAAAAAGTAGTCTTGTTAAAATCGGAGCATGTCTTAAGATTTTCACTTGTATAGTTCAATGACCTCTAGTGACCTCGTGTAACATGTCACTTTTAGTGAAGAAGGACCCTATATGGATATGGATAAGAGGAATCTTTTGACCAATTCTGACAATCATAGGTCATTATCTCTTGGACAAGTAGTATTTTGAGTGCGAGGAGTAAAAATGTACATTTTGACCCCTAGTGACCTTTTATTGACCTTTGATCTTAACGGTATGATTAACTTTTGTTCTTGTTCTATCAATGCCTACAAAATAAAAGAAACCCGGTCAAAATCTAAGCATGCCTTATATTTTCCCCTTGTAAAGTTCAATGACCTCTAGTGACCTCGTTTGACATGTCACTTTTAGTGTGGAAGGACCCTATATGAACATTGATCAAAGGAATCTTTTGACCAATTCTGAGTATCATCAGTCATTTTCCCTCGGACAAGTAGGGTTTTGAGTGAATGGAATAAAATTTACATTTTGACCCCTAGTGACCCCAAATGTTTTTTAATTTTAAAAACCGTTCTTTTGTACATGCGTACGGGCAAAAGGAATATGTGGACCAATTTTGACGATCCTAGGTCATTTCACTAAATTGGAAATGCGTTTTAAGTGAAAATCACGTTTTGACCCCTAGTGACCCCTGTGTGACCTTTGACCCCTTATGCTTTACAACCTGAGTAGTGGTGCACATAAGGGTTCTTATGACCAAATATGGTCAAAATCGGGTCAATTGTTACGGAGCTATAGGTCCCATGACAGGAGAAGAAAGAAGAAGAAAGAAGAAGAAAGAAGAAGAAAGAAGAAGAAACAGGACGAATACAGTATATTAGTCGTTTCTCGACTAATATAACTAGACATGACCTGTGATCGGAGATCACGAATATTAGTCGGGTGTGTTACATGTTAACCCCTTCGAGTGGTAAATGGAGTAAATAAATACAGTTGAACCCCTAGTGACCTTTTCTTGACCTCTGACCCAAAACTTGTAATTGACTTTTTTGCTTGGCTGATCAATGCGCACAAGAAAAAGGTAGTCCCGTCAAAATCGGAGCATGTTTTAAGATTTTCACCTGTAAAGTTCAATGACCTCTAGTGACCCCGTGTGACATGTCACTTTTAGTGGAGAAGGACCCTATATGAACATGGATGAGAGGAACCTTTTGACTAATTCTGACAATCATAGGTCATTTCCTCTCGGACAAGTAGCATTTTGAGTGAATGGAGTGAAAATTTACATTTTGACCCCTAGTGACCCCAAATATTTTTTGATTTTAAAAACCGAACTATTGTACATGCGTACGGTCAAAAGGAATATGTTGACCAATTCTGACGATCCTAGGTCATTTCACTAAATTGCAAATGCGTTTTTAGTGAAAATCACGTTTTGACCCCTAGTGACCTTTTCTTGACCTCTGACCCAAAACTTGTAATTGACTTTTTTGCTTGGCTGATCAATGCGCACAAGAAAAAAGTAGTCCCGTCAAAATCGGAGCATGTCTTAAGATTTTCATTTGTATAGTTCAATGACCTCTAGTGACCTTGTGTGACATGTCACTTTTAGTGTAGAAGGACCCTATATGGACATGGATAAGAGGAATCTTTTGACCAATTCTGACAATCATAGGTCATTATCTCTTGGACAAGTAGTATTTTGAGTGCGAGGAGTAAAAATGTACATTTTGACCCCTAGTGACCTTTTATTGACCTTTGATCTTAACGGTATGATTGACTTTTGTTCTTGTCTTATCAATGCCCACAAAATAAAAGAAACCCGGTCAAAATCGAAGCATGCCTTATATTTTTCCCTTGTAAAGTTCAATGACCTCTAGTGACCTCGTTTGACATGTCACTTTTAGTGTGGAAGGACCCTATATGAACATTGATCAAAGAAATCTTTTGACCAATTCTGAGTATCATCAGTCATTTTCCCTCGGACAAGTAGGGTTTTGAGTGAATGGAGTAAAATTTACATTTTGACCCCTAGTGACCCCAAATGATTTTTAATTTTAAAAACCGTTCTTTTGTACATGCGTACGGTCAAAAGGAATATGTGGACCAATTTTGACGATCCTAGGTCATTTCACTAAATTGGAAATGCGTTTTAAGTGAAAATCACGTTTTGACCCCTAGTGACCCCTGTGTGACCTTTGACCCCTTATGCTTTACAACCTGAGTAGTGGTGCACATAAGGGTTCTTATGACCAAATATGGTCAAAATCGGCTTAATGGTTACGGAGCTATAGGTCTCATGACAGAAGAAAGAAAGATTTCTTGTTTTTGTCAACCAAATACAAAAACATACTAGACATGACCTGTGATCGGAGATCACGAATATTAGTCGGGTGTGTTACATGTTAACCCCTTCGAGTGGCAAATGGAGTAAATAAATACAGTTGAACCCCTAGTGACCTTTTTTTGACCTCTGACCCAAAACTTGTAATTGACTTTTTTGCTTGGCTGATCAATGCGCACACGAAAAAGGTAGTCCCGTCAAAATCGGAGCATGTTTTAAGATTTTCACTTGTAAAGTTCAATGACCTCTAGTGACCCCGTGTGACATGTCACTTTTAGTGGAGAAGGACCCTATATGAACATTGATGAGAGGAACCTTTTGACTAATTCTGACAATCATAGGTCATTTCCTCTCGGACAAGTAGCATTTTGTGTGCATGGAGTGAAAATTTACATTTTGACCCCTAGTGACCCCAAATATTTTTTGATTTTAAAAACCGAACTATTGTACATGCGTACGGTCAAAAGGAATATGTTGACCAATTCTGACGATCCTAGGTCATTTCACTAAATTGCAAATGCGTTTTTAGTGAAAATCACGTTTTGACCCCTAGTGACCTTTTCTTGACCTCTGACCCAAAACTTGTTATTGACTTTTTTGCTTGGCTGATCAATGCGCACAAGAAAAAAGTAGTCTTGTTAAAATCGGAGCATGTCTTAAGATTTTCACCTGTATAGTTCAATGACCTCTAGTGACCTCGTGTAACATGTCACTTTTAGTGGAGAAGGACCCTATATGGACATGGATAAGAGGAATCTTTTGATCAATTCTGACAATCATAGGTCATTATCTCTTGGACAAGTAGTATTTTGAGTGCGAGGAGTAAAAATGTACATTTTGACCCCTAGTGACCTTTTATTGACCTTTGATCTTAACGGTATGATTGACTTTTGTTCTTGTCTTATCAATGCCCACAAAATAAAAGAAACCCGGTCAAAATCAAAGCATGCCTTATATTTTTCCCTTGTAAAGTTCAATGACCTCTAGTGACCTCGTTTGACATGTCACTTTTAGTGTGGAAGGACCCTATATGGACATTGATCAAAGGAATCTTTTGACCAATTCTGAGTTTCATCAGTCATTTTCCCTCGGACAAGTAGGGTTTTGAGTGAATGGAGTAAAATTTACATTTTGACCCCTAGTGACCCCAAATGATTTTTAATTTTAAAAACCGTTCTTTTGTACATGCGTACGGTCAAAAGGAATATGTGGACCAATTTTGACGATCATAGGTCATTTCACTAAATTGCAAATGCGTTTTTAGTAAAAATCACGTTTTGACCCCTAGTGACCCCTGTGTGACCTTTGACCCCTTATGCTTTTCAACCTGAGTAGTGGTGCACATAAGGGTTCTTATGACCAAATATGGTCAAAATCGGCTCAACGGTTACGGAGCTATAGGTCCCATGACAGAAAAAGAAAGAAGACGAAGAAGAAACAGGACGAATACAGTATATTAGTCGTTTCTCGACTAATATAAGAAGAAACACGTCAGATACAATACCTGGATTTTTGAAAAAATCAAGGTAAAGACACACAGGGTAAAATTTAAGACTTGCTCCGATTTTGACCGGTGATGGCTCATTTTGTAGGCATTGATGAGACAAGAAAAAAAGTCAATCATTTTTTTGGGGTCAAAGGTCAAAAAAAGGTCACTAGGGGTCCTAATGTAGTAAAAATTTACATTTCGACCCCTAGTGACCCTTTCTTGACCTTTGACCTGGTTATTATGATTAACTTATTTTCTTGGCTCATCAAACCAAACAAGATGCAACAAACCCGGTCCTAATGGGAGCATGTCTTAACTTTTACCCCTGTAAATTTCAATGACCCCTAGTGACCTCGTATGACATGTCACTTTTAATCGCTGAACACCCTATATGTGCATGTACCCAAGGAATCTTTTGACTAATTATGAAGGTCATGAATCATTTCCTCTGAGACAAGATGCATTTTAAGTGATCGAATTGAAAATTTACATTTTGACCCCTAGTGACCCCTTCTTGACCTTTGACCTGGTCAATATGATTAACTTATTTTCATGGCTCATCAATCCAAACAAGATGCAACAAACCCGGTTCAAATCAGAGCATGTCTTAACTTTTACCCCTGTAAAGTTCAATGACCCCTAGTGACCCCGTATGACATGTCACTTTTAATCGCTGAACACCCTATATGTGCATGGACCCAAGGAATCTTTTGACCAATTCTGATAATCATGGGCCATTTTCTCTTGAATAAATAGCATTTTAAGTGACTGGAGTGAAAATTGACATTTTGACCCCTAGTGACCCCAAATGATTTTTATTTTTAAAAACCGTTCTTTTAAGAATGCGTACGGTCAATAGGAATATGTGGACCAATTTTGACGATCCTAGGTCATTTCACTAAATTGGAAATGCGTTTTAAGTGAAAATCACCTTTTGACCCCTAGTGACCCCTGTGTGACCTTTGACCCCAAACTGTGAACACCCTATATGAAGGTTAGGTGGGGGGTTCTACTGACCAAGTTTGGTGATTGTAGCATGTAAACTGTAGAAAAAATAGCATTTTTTAGATGGGTTTGAGGAAAGAAAAAAAAGAAAAAAAAGAAAAAAAAGAAGAAACACGTCAGATACAATACCTGGATTTTTGAAAAAATCAAGGTAAAGACACACAGGGTAAAATTTAAGACTTGCTCCGATTTTGACCGGTGATGGCTCATTTTGTAGGCATTGATGAGACAAGAAAAAAAGTCAATGATTTTTTTGGGGTCAAAGGTCAAAAAAAGGTCACTAGGGGTCCTAATGTAGTAAAAATTTACATTTCGACCCCTAGTGACCCTTTCTTGACCTTTGACCTGGTTATTATGATTAACTTATTTTCTTGGCTCATCAAACCAAACAAGATGCAACAAACCCGGTCCTAATGGGAGCATGTCTTAACTTTTACCCCTGTAAATTTCAATGACCCCTAGTGACCTCGTATGACATGTCACTTTTAATCGCTGAACACCCTATATGTGCATGTACCCAAGGAATCTTTTGACTAATTATGAAGGTCATGAATCATTTCCTCTGAGACAAGATGCATTTTAAGTGATCGAATTGAAAATTTACATTTTGACCCCTAGTGACCCCTTCTTGACCTTTGACCTGGTCAATATGATTAACTTATTTTCATGGCTCATCAATCCAAACAAGATGCAACAAACCCGGTTCAAATCAGAGCATGTCTTAACTTTTACCCCTGTAAAGTTCAATGACCCCTAGTGACCCCGTATGACATGTCACTTTTAATCGCTGAACACCCTATATGTGCATGGACCCAAGGAATCTTTTGACCAATTCTGATAATCATGGGCCATTTTCTCTTGAATAAATAGCATTTTAAGTGACTGGAGTGAAAATTGACATTTTGACCCCTAGTGACCCCAAATGATTTTTATTTTTAAAAACCGTTCTTTTAAGAATGCGTACGGTCAATAGGAATATGTGGACCAATTTTGACGATCCTAGGTCATTTCACTAAATTGGAAATGCGTTTTAAGTGAAAATCACCTTTTGACCCCTAGTGACCCCTGTGTGACCTTTGACCCCAAACTGTGAACACCCTATATGAAGGTTAGGTGGGGGGTTCTACTGACCAAGTTTGGTGATTGTAGCATGTAAACTGTAGAAAAAATAGCATTTTTTAGATGGGTTTGAGGAAAGAAAAAAAAGAAAAAAAAGAAAAAAAAGAAGAAACACGTCAGATACAATACCTGGATTTTTGAAAAAATCAAGGTAAAGACACACAGGGTAAAATTTAAGACTTGCTCCGATTTTGACCGGTGATGGCTCATTTTGTAGGCATTGATGAGACAAGAAAAAAAGTCAATCATTTTTTTGGGGTCAAAGGTCAAAAAAAGGTCACTAGGGGTCCTAATGTAGTAAAAATTTACATTTCGACCCCTAGTGACCCTTTCTTGACCTTTGACCTGGTTATTATGATTAACTTATTTTCTTGGCTCATCAAACCAAACAAGATGCAACAAACCCGGTCCTAATGGGAGCATGTCTTAACTTTTACCCCTGTAAATTTCAATGACCCCTAGTGACCTCGTATGACATGTCACTTTTAATCGCTGAACACCCTATATGTGCATGTACCCAAGGAATCTTTTGACTAATTATGAAGGTCATGAATCATTTCCTCTGAGACAAGATGCATTTTAAGTGATCGAATTGAAAATTTACATTTTGACCCCTAGTGACCCCTTCTTGACCTTTGACCTGGTCAATATGATTAACTTATTTTCATGGCTCATCAATCCAAACAAGATGCAACAAACCCGGTTCAAATCAGAGCATGTCTTAACTTTTACCCCTGTAAAGTTCAATGACCCCTAGTGACCCCGTATGACATGTCACTTTTAATCGCTGAACACCCTATATGTGCATGGACCCAAGGAATCTTTTGACCAATTCTGATAATCATGGGCCATTTTCTCTTGAATAAATAGCATTTTAAGTGACTGGAGTGAAAATTGACATTTTGACCCCTAGTGACCCCAAATGATTTTTATTTTTAAAAACCGTTCTTTTAAGAATGCGTACGGTCAATAGGAATATGTGGACCAATTTTGACGATCCTAGGTCATTTCACTAAATTGGAAATGCGTTTTAAGTGAAAATCACCTTTTGACCCCTAGTGACCCCTGTGTGACCTTTGACCCCAAACTGTGAACACCCTATATGAAGGTTAGGTGGGGGGTTCTACTGACCAAGTTTGGTGATTGTAGCATGTAAACTGTAGAAAAAATAGCATTTTTTAGATGGGTTTGAGGAAAGAAAAAAAAGAAAAAAAAGAAAAAAAAGAAGAAACACGTCAGATACAATACCTGGATTTTTGAAAAAATCAAGGTAAAGACACACAGGGTAAAATTTAAGACTTGCTCCGATTTTGACCGGTGATGGCTCATTTTGTAGGCATTGATGAGACAAGAAAAAAAGTCAATCATTTTTTTGGGGTCAAAGGTCAAAAAAAGGTCACTAGGGGTCCTAATGTAGTAAAAATTTACATTTCGACCCCTAGTGACCCTTTCTTGACCTTTGACCTGGTTATTATGATTAACTTATTTTCTTGGCTCATCAAACCAAACAAGATGCAACAAACCCGGTCCTAATGGGAGCATGTCTTAACTTTTACCCCTGTAAATTTCAATGACCCCTAGTGACCTCGTATGACATGTCACTTTTAATCGCTGAACACCCTATATGTGCATGTACCCAAGGAATCTTTTGACTAATTATGAAGGTCATGAATCATTTCCTCTGAGACAAGATGCATTTTAAGTGATCGAATTGAAAATTTACATTTTGACCCCTAGTGACCCCTTCTTGACCTTTGACCTGGTCAATATGATTAACTTATTTTCATGGCTCATCAATCCAAACAAGATGCAACAAACCCGGTTCAAATCAGAGCATGTCTTAACTTTTACCCCTGTAAAGTTCAATGACCCCTAGTGACCCCGTATGACATGTCACTTTTAATCGCTGAACACCCTATATGTGCATGGACCCAAGGAATCTTTTGACCAATTCTGATAATCATGGGCCATTTTCTCTTGAATAAATAGCATTTTAAGTGACTGGAGTGAAAATTGACATTTTGACCCCTAGTGACCCCAAATGATTTTTATTTTTAAAAACCGTTCTTTTAAGAATGCGTACGGTCAATAGGAATATGTGGACCAATTTTGACGATCCTAGGTCATTTCACTAAATTGGAAATGCGTTTTAAGTGAAAATCACCTTTTGACCCCTAGTGACCCCTGTGTGACCTTTGACCCCAAACTGTGAACACCCTATATGAAGGTTAGGTGGGGGGTTCTACTGACCAAGTTTGGTGATTGTAGCATGTAAACTGTAGAAAAAATAGCATTTTTTAGATGGGTTTGAGGAAAGAAAAAAAAGAAAAAAAAGAAAAAAAAGAAGAAACACGTCAGATACAATACCTGGATTTTTGAAAAAATCAAGGTAAAGACACACAGGGTAAAATTTAAGACTTGCTCCGATTTTGACCGGTGATGGCTCATTTTGTAGGCATTGATGAGACAAGAAAAAAAGTCAATCATTTTTTTGGGGTCAAAGGTCAAAAAAAGGTCACTAGGGGTCCTAATGTAGTAAAAATTTACATTTCGACCCCTAGTGACCCTTTCTTGACCTTTGACCTGGTTATTATGATTAACTTATTTTCTTGGCTCATCAAACCAAACAAGATGCAACAAACCCGGTCCTAATGGGAGCATGTCTTAACTTTTACCCCTGTAAATTTCAATGACCCCTAGTGACCTCGTATGACATGTCACTTTTAATCGCTGAACACCCTATATGTGCATGTACCCAAGGAATCTTTTGACTAATTATGAAGGTCATGAATCATTTCCTCTGAGACAAGATGCATTTTAAGTGATCGAATTGAAAATTTACATTTTGACCCCTAGTGACCCCTTATTGACCTTTGACCTGGTCAATATGATTAACTTATTTTCATGGCTCATCAATCCAAACAAGATGCAACAAACCCGGTTCAAATCAGAGCATGTCTTAACTTTTACCCCTGTAAAGTTCAATGACCCCTAGTGACCCCGTATGACATGTCACTTTTAATCGCTGAACACCCTATATGTGCATGGACCCAAGGAATCTTTTGACCAATTCTGATAATCATGGGCCATTTTCTCTTGAATAAATAGCATTTTAAGTGACTGGAGTGAAAATTGACATTTTGACCCCTAGTGACCCCAAATGATTTTTATTTTTAAAAACCGTTCTTTTAAGAATGCGTACGGTCAATAGGAATATGTGGACCAATTTTGACGATCCTAGGTCATTTCACTAAATTGGAAATGCGTTTTAAGTGAAAATCACCTTTTGACCCCTAGTGACCCCTGTGTGACCTTTGACCCCAAACTGTGAACACCCTATATGAAGGTTAGGTGGGGGGTTCTACTGACCAAGTTTGGTGATTGTAGCATGTAAACTGTAGAAAAAATAGCATTTTTTAGATGGGTTTGAGGAAAGAAAAAAAAGAAAAAAAAGAAAAAAAAGAAGAAACACGTCAGATACAATACCTGGATTTTTGAAAAAATCAAGGTAAAGACACACAGGGTAAAATTTAAGACTTGCTCCGATTTTGACCGGTGATGGCTCATTTTGTAGGCATTGATGAGACAAGAAAAAAAGTCAATCATTTTTTTGGGGTCAAAGGTCAAAAAAAGGTCACTAGGGGTCCTAATGTAGTAAAAATTTACATTTCGACCCCTAGTGACCCTTTCTTGACCTTTGACCTGGTTATTATGATTAACTTATTTTCTTGGCTCATCAAACCAAACAAGATGCAACAAACCCGGTCCTAATGGGAGCATGTCTTAACTTTTACCCCTGTAAATTTCAATGACCCCTAGTGACCTCGTATGACATGTCACTTTTAATCGCTGAACACCCTATATGTGCATGTACCCAAGGAATCTTTTGACTAATTATGAAGGTCATGAATCATTTCCTCTGAGACAAGATGCATTTTAAGTGATCGAATTGAAAATTTACATTTTGACCCCTAGTGACCCCTTCTTGACCTTTGACCTGGTCAATATGATTAACTTATTTTCATGGCTCATCAATCCAAACAAGATGCAACAAACCCGGTTCAAATCAGAGCATGTCTTAACTTTTACCCCTGTAAAGTTCAATGACCCCTAGTGACCCCGTATGACATGTCACTTTTAATCGCTGAACACCCTATATGTGCATGGACCCAAGGAATCTTTTGACCAATTCTGATAATCATGGGCCATTTTCTCTTGAATAAATAGCATTTTAAGTGACTGGAGTGAAAATTGACATTTTGACCCCTAGTGACCCCAAATGATTTTTATTTTTAAAAACCGTTCTTTTAAGAATGCGTACGGTCAATAGGAATATGTGGACCAATTTTGACGATCCTAGGTCATTTCACTAAATTGGAAATGCGTTTTAAGTGAAAATCACCTTTTGACCCCTAGTGACCCCTGTGTGACCTTTGACCCCAAACTGTGAACACCCTATATGAAGGTTAGGTGGGGGGTTCTACTGACCAAGTTTGGTGATTGTAGCATGTAAACTGTAGAAAAAATAGCATTTTTTAGATGGGTTTGAGGAAAGAAAAAAAAGAAAAAAAAGAAAAAAAAGAAGAAACACGTCAGATACAATACCTGGATTTTTGAAAAAATCAAGGTAAAGACACACAGGGTAAAATTTAAGACTTGCTCCGATTTTGACCGGTGATGGCTCATTTTGTAGGCATTGATGAGACAAGAAAAAAAGTCAATCATTTTTTTGGGGTCAAAGGTCAAAAAAAGGTCACTAGGGGTCCTAATGTAGTAAAAATTTACATTTCGACCCCTAGTGACCCTTTCTTGACCTTTGACCTGGTTATTATGATTAACTTATTTTCTTGGCTCATCAAACCAAACAAGATGCAACAAACCCGGTCCTAATGGGAGCATGTCTTAACTTTTACCCCTGTAAATTTCAATGACCCCTAGTGACCTCGTATGACATGTCACTTTTAATCGCTGAACACCCTATATGTGCATGTACCCAAGGAATCTTTTGACTAATTATGAAGGTCATGAATCATTTCCTCTGAGACAAGATGCATTTTAAGTGATCGAATTGAAAATTTACATTTTGACCCCTAGTGACCCCTTCTTGACCTTTGACCTGGTCAATATGATTAACTTATTTTCATGGCTCATCAATCCAAACAAGATGCAACAAACCCGGTTCAAATCAGAGCATGTCTTAACTTTTACCCCTGTAAAGTTCAATGACCCCTAGTGACCCCGTATGACATGTCACTTTTAATCGCTGAACACCCTATATGTGCATGGACCCAAGGAATCTTTTGACCAATTCTGATAATCATGGGCCATTTTCTCTTGAATAAATAGCATTTTAAGTGACTGGAGTGAAAATTGACATTTTGACCCCTAGTGACCCCAAATGATTTTTATTTTTAAAAACCGTTCTTTTAAGAATGCGTACGGTCAATAGGAATATGTGGACCAATTTTGACGATCCTAGGTCATTTCACTAAATTGGAAATGCGTTTTAAGTGAAAATCACCTTTTGACCCCTAGTGACCCCTGTGTGACCTTTGACCCCAAACTGTGAACACCCTATATGAAGGTTAGGTGGGGGGTTCTACTGACCAAGTTTGGTGATTGTAGCATGTAAACTGTAGAAAAAATAGCATTTTTTAGATGGGTTTGAGGAAAGAAAAAAAAGAACTAGACATGACCTGTGATCGGAGATCACGAATATTAGTCGGGTGTGTTACATGTTAACCCCTTCGAGTGGTAAATGGAGTAAATAAATACAGTTGAACCCCTAGTGACCTTTTCTTGACCTCTGACCCAAAACTTGTAATTGACTTTTTTGCTTGGCTGATCAATGCGCACAAGAAAAAGGTAGTCCCGTCAAAATCGGAGCATGTTTTAAGATTTTCACTTGTAAAGTTCAATGACCTCTAGTGACCCCGTGTGACATGTCACTTTTAGTGGAGAAGGACCCTATATGAACATATATGAGAGGAACCTTTTGACTAATTCTGACAATCATAGGTCATTTCCTCTCGGACAAGTAGCATTTTGAGTGAATGGAGTGAAAATTTACATTTTGACCCCTAGTGACCCCAAATATTTTTTGATTTTAAAAACCGAACTATTGTACATGCGTACGGTCAAAAGGAATATGTTGACCAATTCTGACGATCCTAGGTCATTTCACTAAATTGCAAATGCGTTTTTAGTGAAAATCACGTTTTGACCCCTAGTGACCTTTTCTTGACCTTTGATCCTAACTTCATGATTGACTTTTGTTCTTGTCTCATCAATGCCCACGAAATAAAATACATTCGGTCAAAATCGGAGCATGTCTTACATTTTCCCCCTGTTTAGGTCAATGACCCCTAGTGACCCCATTTGACATGGCACTTTTAATCGCTGAACACCCTATATGAACATGGATCCAAGGAATCTTTTGACTAATTCTGACAATCATAGGTCATTTCCTCTCGGACAAGTAGCATTTTGAGTGAATGGAGTGAAAATTTACATTTTGACCCCTAGTGACCTTTTCTTGACCTTTGACCTTAACAATATGATTGACTTTTGTTCTTGTCTCATCAATATCTACAAAATGAGATATGACCGGTCAATATCGGAGCATGTCTTACATTTTATCCCTGTTTAGGTCAATGACCTCTGGTGACCCCATTTGACATGTCACTTTTAATCGCTGAACACCCTATATGAACATTGATCCAAGGAATCTTTTGACCAATTCTGAGTATCATCAGTTATTTTCCCTCGGACAAGTAGGGTTTTGAGTAAATGGAGAAAAATTTACATTTTGACCCCTACTGACCCCAAATATTTTTTGATTTTAAAAACCGAACTATTGTACATGCGTACAGTCAAAAGGAACATGTTGACCAATTCTGAAGATCCTAGGTCATTTCACTAAATTGCAAATGCGTTTTCAGTGAAAATCACGTTTTGACCCCTAGTGACCCCTGTGTGACCTTTGACCCCTTATGCTTTACAACCTGAGTAGTGGTGCACATAAGGGTTCTTATGACCAAATATGGTCAAATTCGGGTCAATGGTTACGGAGCTATAGGTCCCATGGCTGAAGAAAGAAGAAAGAAGAAGAAACAGGTAGAATACAGTATATTAGTCGTTTCTCGACTAATATAAAAAAAAGAAAAAAAAGAAGAAACACGTCAGATACAATACCTGGATTTTTGAAAAAATCAAGGTAAAGACACACAGGGTAAAATTTAAGACTTGCTCCGATTTTGACCGGTGATGGCTCATTTTGTAGGCATTGATGAGACAAGAAAAAAAGTCAATCATTTTTTTGGGGTCAAAGGTCAAAAAAAGGTCACTAGGGGTCCTAATGTAGTAAAAATTTACATTTCGACCCCTAGTGACCCTTTCTTGACCTTTGACCTGGTTATTATGATTAACTTATTTTCTTGGCTCATCAAACCAAACAAGATGCAACAAACCCGGTCCTAATGGGAGCATGTCTTAACTTTTACCCCTGTAAATTTCAATGACCCCTAGTGACCTCGTATGACATGTCACTTTTAATCGCTGAACACCCTATATGTGCATGTACCCAAGGAATCTTTTGACTAATTATGAAGGTCATGAATCATTTCCTCTGAGACAAGATGCATTTTAAGTGATCGAATTGAAAATTTACATTTTGACCCCTAGTGACCCCTTCTTGACCTTTGACCTGGTCAATATGATTAACTTATTTTCATGGCTCATCAATCCAAACAAGATGCAACAAACCCGGTTCAAATCAGAGCATGTCTTAACTTTTACCCCTGTAAAGTTCAATGACCCCTAGTGACCCCGTATGACATGTCACTTTTAATCGCTGAACACCCTATATGTGCATGGACCCAAGGAATCTTTTGACCAATTCTGATAATCATGGGCCATTTTCTCTTGAATAAATAGCATTTTAAGTGACTGGAGTGAAAATTGACATTTTGACCCCTAGTGACCCCAAATGATTTTTATTTTTAAAAACCGTTCTTTTAAGAATGCGTACGGTCAATAGGAATATGTGGACCAATTTTGACGATCCTAGGTCATTTCACTAAATTGGAAATGCGTTTTAAGTGAAAATCACCTTTTGACCCCTAGTGACCCCTGTGTGACCTTTGACCCCAAACTGTGAACACCCTATATGAAGGTTAGGTGGGGGGTTCTACTGACCAAGTTTGGTGATTGTAGCATGTAAACTGTAGAAAAAATAGCATTTTTTAGATGGGTTTGAGGAAAGAAAAAAAAGAAAAAAAAGAAAAAAAAGAAGAAACACGTCAGATACAATACCTGGATTTTTGAAAAAATCAAGGTAAAGACACACAGGGTAAAATTTAAGACTTGCTCCGATTTTGACCGGTGATGGCTCATTTTGTAGGCATTGATGAGACAAGAAAAAAAGTCAATCATTTTTTTGGGGTCAAAGGTCAAAAAAAGGTCACTAGGGGTCCTAATGTAGTAAAAATTTACATTTCGACCCCTAGTGACCCTTTCTTGACCTTTGACCTGGTTATTATGATTAACTTATTTTCTTGGCTCATCAAACCAAACAAGATGCAACAAACCCGGTCCTAATGGGAGCATGTCTTAACTTTTACCCCTGTAAATTTCAATGACCCCTAGTGACCTCGTATGACATGTCACTTTTAATCGCTGAACACCCTATATGTGCATGTACCCAAGGAATCTTTTGACTAATTATGAAGGTCATGAATCATTTCCTCTGAGACAAGATGCATTTTAAGTGATCGAATTGAAAATTTACATTTTGACCCCTAGTGACCCCTTCTTGACCTTTGACCTGGTCAATATGATTAACTTATTTTCATGGCTCATCAATCCAAACAAGATGCAACAAACCCGGTTCAAATCAGAGCATGTCTTAACTTTTACCCCTGTAAAGTTCAATGACCCCTAGTGACCCCGTATGACATGTCACTTTTAATCGCTGAACACCCTATATGTGCATGGACCCAAGGAATCTTTTGACCAATTCTGATAATCATGGGCCATTTTCTCTTGAATAAATAGCATTTTAAGTGACTGGAGTGAAAATTGACATTTTGACCCCTAGTGACCCCAAATGATTTTTATTTTTAAAAACCGTTCTTTTAAGAATGCGTACGGTCAATAGGAATATGTGGACCAATTTTGACGATCCTAGGTCATTTCACTAAATTGGAAATGCGTTTTAAGTGAAAATCACCTTTTGACCCCTAGTGACCCCTGTGTGACCTTTGACCCCAAACTGTGAACACCCTATATGAAGGTTAGGTGGGGGGTTCTACTGACCAAGTTTGGTGATTGTAGCATGTAAACTGTAGAAAAAATAGCATTTTTTAGATGGGTTTGAGGAAAGAAAAAAAAGAAAAAAAAGAAAAAAAAGAAGAAACACGTCAGATACAATACCTGGATTTTTGAAAAAATCAAGGTAAAGACACACAGGGTAAAATTTAAGACTTGCTCCGATTTTGACCGGTGATGGCTCATTTTGTAGGCATTGATGAGACAAGAAAAAAAGTCAATCATTTTTTTGGGGTCAAAGGTCAAAAAAAGGTCACTAGGGGTCCTAATGTAGTAAAAATTTACATTTCGACCCCTAGTGACCCTTTCTTGACCTTTGACCTGGTTATTATGATTAACTTATTTTCTTGGCTCATCAAACCAAACAAGATGCAACAAACCCGGTCCTAATGGGAGCATGTCTTAACTTTTACCCCTGTAAATTTCAATGACCCCTAGTGACCTCGTATGACATGTCACTTTTAATCGCTGAACACCCTATATGTGCATGTACCCAAGGAATCTTTTGACTAATTATGAAGGTCATGAATCATTTCCTCTGAGACAAGATGCATTTTAAGTGATCGAATTGAAAATTTACATTTTGACCCCTAGTGACCCCTTCTTGACCTTTGACCTGGTCAATATGATTAACTTATTTTCATGGCTCATCAATCCAAACAAGATGCAACAAACCCGGTTCAAATCAGAGCATGTCTTAACTTTTACCCCTGTAAAGTTCAATGACCCCTAGTGACCCCGTATGACATGTCACTTTTAATCGCTGAACACCCTATATGTGCATGGACCCAAGGAATCTTTTGACCAATTCTGATAATCATGGGCCATTTTCTCTTGAATAAATAGCATTTTAAGTGACTGGAGTGAAAATTGACATTTTGACCCCTAGTGACCCCAAATGATTTTTATTTTTAAAAACCGTTCTTTTAAGAATGCGTACGGTCAATAGGAATATGTGGACCAATTTTGACGATCCTAGGTCATTTCACTAAATTGGAAATGCGTTTTAAGTGAAAATCACCTTTTGACCCCTAGTGACCCCTGTGTGACCTTTGACCCCAAACTGTGAACACCCTATATGAAGGTTAGGTGGGGGGTTCTACTGACCAAGTTTGGTGATTGTAGCATGTAAACTGTAGAAAAAATAGCATTTTTTAGATGGGTTTGAGGAAAGAAAAAAAAGAAAAAAAAGAAAAAAAAGAAGAAACACGTCAGATACAATACCTGGATTTTTGAAAAAATCAAGGTAAAGACACACAGGGTAAAATTTAAGACTTGCTCCGATTTTGACCGGTGATGGCTCATTTTGTAGGCATTGATGAGACAAGAAAAAAAGTCAATCATTTTTTTGGGGTCAAAGGTCAAAAAAAGGTCACTAGGGGTCCTAATGTAGTAAAAATTTACATTTCGACCCCTAGTGACCCTTTCTTGACCTTTGACCTGGTTATTATGATTAACTTATTTTCTTGGCTCATCAAACCAAACAAGATGCAACAAACCCGGTCCTAATGGGAGCATGTCTTAACTTTTACCCCTGTAAATTTCAATGACCCCTAGTGACCTCGTATGACATGTCACTTTTAATCGCTGAACACCCTATATGTGCATGTACCCAAGGAATCTTTTGACTAATTATGAAGGTCATGAATCATTTCCTCTGAGACAAGATGCATTTTAAGTGATCGAATTGAAAATTTACATTTTGACCCCTAGTGACCCCTTATTGACCTTTGACCTGGTCAATATGATTAACTTATTTTCATGGCTCATCAATCCAAACAAGATGCAACAAACCCGGTTCAAATCAGAGCATGTCTTAACTTTTACCCCTGTAAAGTTCAATGACCCCTAGTGACCCCGTATGACATGTCACTTTTAATCGCTGAACACCCTATATGTGCATGGACCCAAGGAATCTTTTGACCAATTCTGATAATCATGGGCCATTTTCTCTTGAATAAATAGCATTTTAAGTGACTGGAGTGAAAATTGACATTTTGACCCCTAGTGACCCCAAATGATTTTTATTTTTAAAAACCGTTCTTTTAAGAATGCGTACGGTCAATAGGAATATGTGGACCAATTTTGACGATCCTAGGTCATTTCACTAAATTGGAAATGCGTTTTAAGTGAAAATCACCTTTTGACCCCTAGTGACCCCTGTGTGACCTTTGACCCCAAACTGTGAACACCCTATATGAAGGTTAGGTGGGGGGTTCTACTGACCAAGTTTGGTGATTGTAGCATGTAAACTGTAGAAAAAATAGCATTTTTTAGATGGGTTTGAGGAAAGAAAAAAAAGAAAAAAAAGAAAAAAAAGAAGAAACACGTCAGATACAATACCTGGATTTTTGAAAAAATCAAGGTAAAGACACACAGGGTAAAATTTAAGACTTGCTCCGATTTTGACCGGTGATGGCTCATTTTGTAGGCATTGATGAGACAAGAAAAAAAGTCAATCATTTTTTTGGGGTCAAAGGTCAAAAAAAGGTCACTAGGGGTCCTAATGTAGTAAAAATTTACATTTCGACCCCTAGTGACCCTTTCTTGACCTTTGACCTGGTTATTATGATTAACTTATTTTCTTGGCTCATCAAACCAAACAAGATGCAACAAACCCGGTCCTAATGGGAGCATGTCTTAACTTTTACCCCTGTAAATTTCAATGACCCCTAGTGACCTCGTATGACATGTCACTTTTAATCGCTGAACACCCTATATGTGCATGTACCCAAGGAATCTTTTGACTAATTATGAAGGTCATGAATCATTTCCTCTGAGACAAGATGCATTTTAAGTGATCGAATTGAAAATTTACATTTTGACCCCTAGTGACCCCTTCTTGACCTTTGACCTGGTCAATATGATTAACTTATTTTCATGGCTCATCAATCCAAACAAGATGCAACAAACCCGGTTCAAATCAGAGCATGTCTTAACTTTTACATCTGTAAAGTTCAATGACCCCTAGTGACCCCGTATGACATGTCACTTTTAATCGCTGAACACCCTATATGTGCATGGACCCAAGGAATCTTTTGACCAATTCTGATAATCATGGGCCATTTTCTCTTGAATAAATAGCATTTTAAGTGACTGGAGTGAAAATTGACATTTTGACCCCTAGTGACCCCAAATGATTTTTATTTTTAAAAACCGTTCTTTTAAGAATGCGTACGGTCAATAGGAATATGTGGACCAATTTTGACGATCCTAGGTCATTTCACTAAATTGGAAATGCGTTTTAAGTGAAAATCACCTTTTGACCCCTAGTGACCCCTGTGTGACCTTTGACCCCAAACTGTGAACACCCTATATGAAGGTTAGGTGGGGGGTTCTACTGACCAAGTTTGGTGATTGTAGCATGTAAACTGTAGAAAAAATAGCATTTTTTAGATGGGTTTGAGGAAAGAAAAAAAAGAAAAAAAAGAAAAAAAAGAAGAAACACGTCAGATACAATACCTGGATTTTTGAAAAAATCAAGGTAAAGACACACAGGGTAAAATTTAAGACTTGCTCCGATTTTGACCGGTGATGGCTCATTTTGTAGGCATTGATGAGACAAGAAAAAAAGTCAATCATTTTTTTGGGGTCAAAGGTCAAAAAAAGGTCACTAGGGGTCCTAATGTAGTAAAAATTTACATTTCGACCCCTAGTGACCCTTTCTTGACCTTTGACCTGGTTATTATGATTAACTTATTTTCTTGGCTCATCAAACCAAACAAGATGCAACAAACCCGGTCCTAATGGGAGCATGTCTTAACTTTTACCCCTGTAAATTTCAATGACCCCTAGTGACCTCGTATGACATGTCACTTTTAATCGCTGAACACCCTATATGTGCATGTACCCAAGGAATCTTTTGACTAATTATGAAGGTCATGAATCATTTCCTCTGAGACAAGATGCATTTTAAGTGATCGAATTGAAAATTTACATTTTGACCCCTAGTGACCCCTTATTGACCTTTGACCTGGTCAATATGATTAACTTATTTTCATGGCTCATCAATCCAAACAAGATGCAACAAACCCGGTTCAAATCAGAGCATGTCTTAACTTTTACCCCTGTAAAGTTCAATGACCCCTAGTGACCCCGTATGACATGTCACTTTTAATCGCTGAACACCCTATATGTGCATGGACCCAAGGAATCTTTTGACCAATTCTGATAATCATGGGCCATTTTCTCTTGAATAAATAGCATTTTAAGTGACTGGAGTGAAAATTGACATTTTGACCCCTAGTGACCCCAAATGATTTTTATTTTTAAAAACCTTTCTTTTAAGAATGCGTACGGTCAATAGGAATATGTGGACCAATTTTGACGATCCTAGGTCATTTCACTAAATTGGAAATGCGTTTTAAGTGAAAATCACCTTTTGACCCCTAGTGACCCCTGTGTGACCTTTGACCCCAAACTGTGAACACCCTATATGAAGGTTAGGTGGGGGGTTCTACTGACCAAGTTTGGTGATTGTAGCATGTAAACTGTAGAAAAAATAGCATTTTTTAGATGGGTTTGAGGAAAGAAAAAAAAGAAAAAAAAGAAAAAAAAGAAGAAACACGTCAGATACAATACCTGGATTTTTGAAAAAATCAAGGTAAAGACACACAGGGTAAAATTTAAGACTTGCTCCGATTTTGACCGGTGATGGCTCATTTTGTAGGCATTGATGAAACAAGAAAAAAAGTCAATCATTTTTTTGGGGTCAAAGGTCAAAAAAAGGTCACTAGGGGTCCTAATGTAGTAAAAATTTACATTTCGACCCCTAGTGACCCTTTCTTGACCTTTGACCTGGTTATTATGATTAACTTATTTTCTTGGCTCATCAAACCAAACAAGATGCAACAAACCCGGTCCTAATGGGAGCATGTCTTAACTTTTACCCCTGTAAATTTCAATGACCCCTAGTGACCTCGTATGACATGTCACTTTTAATCGCTGAACACCCTATATGTGCATGTACCCAAGGAATCTTTTGACTAATTATGAAGGTCATGAATCATTTCCTCTGAGACAAGATGCATTTTAAGTGATCGAATTGAAAATTTACATTTTGACCCCTAGTGACCCCTTCTTGACCTTTGACCTGGTCAATATGATTAACTTATTTTCATGGCTCATCAATCCAAACAAGATGCAACAAACCCGGTTCAAATCAGAGCATGTCTTAACTTTTACCCCTGTAAAGTTCAATGACCCCTAGTGACCCCGTATGACATGTCACTTTTAATCGCTGAACACCCTATATGTGCATGGACCCAAGGAATCTTTTGACCAATTCTGATAATCATGGGCCATTTTCTCTTGAATAAATAGCATTTTAAGTGACTGGAGTGAAAATTGACATTTTGACCCCTAGTGACCCCAAATGATTTTTATTTTTAAAAACCGTTCTTTTAAGAATGCGTACGGTCAATAGGAATATGTGGACCAATTTTGACGATCCTAGGTCATTTCACTAAATTGGAAATGCGTTTTAAGTGAAAATCACCTTTTGACCCCTAGTGACCCCTGTGTGACCTTTGACCCCAAACTGTGAACACCCTATATGAAGGTTAGGTGGGGGGTTCTACTGACCAAGTTTGGTGATTGTAGCATGTAAACTGTAGAAAAAATAGCATTTTTTAGATGGGTTTGAGGAAAGAAAAAAAAGAAAAAAAAGAAAAAAAAGAAGAAACACGTCAGATACAATACCTGGATTTTTGAAAAAATCAAGGTAACTAGATCTTGCTCCGGTCTAAGACCAGGCTACCTTGATTTTTTTATGAGAAAATGATCCCTAGTGACCTCTTCTTGACCATTGACCTGATTAAAATGATTGACTTATTTTCTTTGCTCATAAAACCAAACAAGATGCAACAAACCCGGTCCAAATCGGAGCATGTCTTAACTTTTACACTTGTAAAGTTCAATGACCCCGTATTGACCCTTTTTGACCTTTGACCTGGTCAATATGATTGACTTTTTTCTTGGCTCATCAATCCAAACAAGATGCAACAAACCCGGTCCAAATCGGAGCATGTCTTAACTTTTACTACTGTAAAATTCAATGACCCCTAGTGACCCCTTCTTGACCTTTGACCTGGTCAATATGTTTGACTTATTTTCTCGGCTTATCAATTCAAACAAGATGCAACAAACTCGGTCCCAATCGGAGCATGTATTAACTTTTACCTCTGTAAAGTTCAATGACCCCTAGTGACCCCTTCTTGACCTTTGACATGGTCAATATGATTAACTTATTTTCATGGCTCATCAATCCAAACAAGATGCAACAAATTTAATTCAAATCAGAGCATGTCTTAACTTTTACCTTTGTAAAGTTCAATGACCCCTAGTGACCCCGTATGACATGTCACTTTTAATCGCTGAAGACCCTATATGAACATGGACCCACGGAATCTTTTGACTAATTATGAAGGTCATGAGTCATTTCCTCTGAGACAAGATGCATTTTAAGTGATCGAATTGAAAATTTACATTTTGACCCCTAGTGACCCCAAATGATTTTTAATTTTAAAAACCAATCTTTTGTACATGCGTACGGTCAAAAGGAATATGTGGACCAATTTTGACGATCCTAGGTCATTTCACTAAATTGGAAATGCGTTTTAAGTGAAAATCACCTTTTGACCCCTAGTGACCCCTTCTTGACCTTTGACCTGGTTAATATGATTGACTTATTTTCTTGCCTCATCAAACCAAACAAGATGCAATAAACCCGGTCCAAATCGGAGCATGTCTTAACTTTTACCCTTGTAAAGTTCAATGACCCCTAGTGACCCTGTATGACATGTCACTTTTAATCGCTGAACACCCTATATGTGCATGGACCCACGGAATCTTTTGACCAATTGTGAAGGTCATGAGTCATTTCCTCTGAGACAAGATGCATTTTAAGCGATCGAATTGAAAATTTACATTTTGACCCCTAGTGACCCTTTCTTGACCTTTGACCTGGTCAATATGTTTGATTTATATTCTTGGCTCATCAAACCAAACAAGATGCAACAAACCCGGTCCAAAATCGGAGCATGTCTTAACTTTTACCTCTGTAAAGTTCAATGACCCCTAGTGACCCCATATGACATGTCACTTTTAATCGCTGAACACCCTATATGTGCATGGACCCAAGGAATCTTTTGACCAATTGTGAAGGTCATGAGTCATTTCCTCTGAGACCAGATGCATTTTAAGTGATCGAATTGAAAATTTACATTTTGACCCCTAGTGACCCCAAATGATTTTTAATTTTAAAAACCGTCTTTTGTATATGCGTACGGTCATAAGAAATATGTGGACCAATTTTGACGATCCTAGGTCATTTCACTAAATTGGAAATGCGTTTTAAGTGAAAATCACCTTTTGACCCCTAGTGACCCCTGTGTGACCTTTGACCCCAAACCGTGAACACCCTATATGAAGTTCTGGTGGGGGGTCCTACTGACTAAGTCTGGTGATTGTAGCATGTAAACTGTAGGAGGAGATGCATTTTGTAGGTGGGTTTGAGGAAAGAAGATGATGAAGAAGATGAAGAAAGAAACGGCAGAGATACAGAACCTCGATTTCTGGAAAAAATCAAGGTAAAGAAAGAAAGAAAGAAGAAAGAAACGGCAGAGATACAGAACCTCGATTTTTGGAAAAAATCAAGGTAAGAAAGAAACGGCAAAGATACAGAACCTCGTTTTTTGGAAAAAATCAAGGTAACTAGAGATAATTGTGTTCATAGATCACGAATATATATTAGTCTCAACACGTTTTTGTCCTCTGGGGCGTGCCATAGTTTGGCACGATTTTATGATAAGAAAAGATTATATGTGCATCCCCTTTTTCTCAAATAATTTGTTAATCCTTTATATGATTTGCTGATTCTGTCACTACCTATGTCTTTTGTAGTACTGAGTCCGAAGATGTTTGAATGGAAATCTAACTCCATTTCCGCTTTATGATATTAATTTTTTGGCATTAATTCAAATTTCTATTACAAATTTGTTGATAGAATGCCGTATATGACATTATACGGATATCAACACGACATGGACAGAGCGGCAATCATTAATATAAAGACACACAGGGTAAAATTTAAGACTTGCTCCGATTTTGACCGGTGATGGCTCATTTTGTAGGCATTGATGAGACAAGAAAAAGTCAATCATTTTTTTGGGGTCAAAGGTCAAGGAAAGGTCACTAGGGGTCCTAATGTAGTAAAAATTTACATTTCGACCCCTAGTGACCCTTTCTTGACCTTTGACCTGGTTATTATGATTGACTTATTTTCTTGGCTCATCAAACCAAACAAGATGCAACAAACCCGGTCCAAATCGAAGCATGTCTTAACTTTTACCCTTGTAAATTTCGATGACTCCTAGTGACCTCGTATGACATGTCACTTTTAATCGCTGAACACCCTATATGTGCATGTACCCAAGGAATCTTTTGACTAATTATGAAGGTCATGAATCATTTCCTCTGAGACAAGATGCATTTTAAGTGATCGAATTGAAAATTTACATTTTGACACCTAGTGACCCCTTCTTGACCTTTGACCTGGTCAATATTATTGACTTTTTTTCTTGGCTCATCAATCCAAACAAGATGCAACAAACCCGGTCCCAATCGGAGCATGTCTTACCTTTTCCCCCTGTAAAGTTCAATGACCCCTAGTGACCCCGTATGACATGTCACCTTTAATCGCTGAAGACGCTATATGAGCATGGACACAAGGAATCTTTTGACTAATTATGAAGGTCATGAGTCATTTCCTCTGAGACAAGATGCATTTTAAGTGATCGAATTGAAAATTTACATTTTGACCCCTAGTGACCCCAAATGATTTTTAATTTTAAAAACCGTTCTTTTGGAATTGCGTACGGTCAAGAGGAATATGTGGACCAATTTTGACGATCCTAGGTCATTTCACTAAATTGGAAATGCGTTTTAAGTGAAAATCACCTTTTGACCCCTAGTGACCCCTGTGTGACCTTTGACCCCAAACTGTGAAGACCCTATATGAAGGTTAGGTGGGGGGTTCTACTGACCAAGTCTGGTGATTGTAGCATGTAAGATGTAGGAGGAGATGCATTTTGTAGGTGGGTTTGAGGAAAGAAAGAAAGAACTAGACAGGACTTGTGCTTCGAGAAGCACGAATATTGGTTTTGTTAATTAATTACAATAGGTCAATGACCCTTAGTGACCCTAGAAGCATTTTTTAATTAAGAAATTGTTTTATTTTCAATTAAACTTGTTAATAACTTACATAAAATACAATGCGTGACCAATCATAGAACATAAAAAGACTTAGATTACAAACGTGTTATTGTATACAATTTTAAAATAAATCCAGTTGTTCCTGACTATTTATTTATTAACCTCTACACTGTAGATAGGTGTAATGAGTGTTTATTAGCCACGAGACTGTAAACGGTAGTTGCAGTTGTTGTTCATAATCGTCAGACTGTCCGTGGATATAGTGATTGTTAGTTAGTCAGGGGCACCCGACGAGAAGTTCAGGATGTAGTAATACATAACATTAGCTGCTCCTCAGAGCTAGCTAGAATGCGCTGTATTAACTACATTTCCCAGCTAGGGCCGGTCAAAATACTCCTTTGGCAGCCAGAAGCCAAATTCCGTGAAGAATTTTGAAAGCTAGGGGAACGAGTGTTTAGACATATCAACCAGCTAGGATAATTTATTTATAAATTGATATTTCAGCTAAATTCATCGAATTTTCTGTTCTAAACATTAAATATATAATCCATAAAATCCATAAAACACAAATTTGATATCATTACCTCTCAAATTGATGCCAATTTTGCCAGCTAGATTGTCTGGATGACTTAAAAATCGTTTGCCAGACAGGAATTCATTTTATAAGAAAAAAGAACCAGCCAGATTCGAAACATCAGAGGAGCAGGTATTTGCCAGGAAACCTCGTTGGGTGCTCCTGGTTAGTCACCAGATGTACATTGAAAATCTGACAAGCGGTCATTGACCCCTTGTGACCCCATATGACATGTTAATTTTAATAGCTGTTTACGTGAAATAACTGAATATTCACATTTTGACCTCTAGTGACCCCTTGTTGACCTTTGACCTAATTGTACTGATGGACATATTTTCTTGGCTCATCAAACCAAACAAGATAAAACAAGTTCGGTCCAAATCGGACAATGTCTTAACTTTTACGCCTGTAAAGTTCAATGACCCCTAGTGACCCCATATGATATGTGAATTTTAATAGCAGGAGACCCTATATGCACATGGTCATAAGGAATCTCTAGTGACCCCTTGTTGAGAATGATGGAGGCAACTAAGCTGCTTCCATCGTTCCGTCCAAGGACGACCGATGATGATGACCCCTTGTTGACCTTTGAACTAATTCAAATGGTTGACTTATTTTCTTGGCTCATCAAACCAAACAAGATGTCAAAGTTCAGTCAAAATCGGACAATATCTTAACTTTTATGCCTGTAAAGTTCAATGACCCCTAGTGACCCCATATGATATGTGAATTTTAATAGCAGGAGACCCTATATGCACATGGTCATAAGGAATCATTTGACTAATTGTGGCGATTGTAACATGTAAACTGTAGGAGGAGTAGCGTTTTTAAGGATATTCACATTTTGACCTCTAGTGACCCCTTGTTGACCTTTGACCTAATTCAAATGATTGACTTATTTTCTTGGCTCATCAAACCAAACAAGATGTCAAAGTTTGGTCCAAATCTGACAATGTCTTAACTTTTATGCCTGTAAAGTTCAATGACCCCTAGTGACCCCATATGACATGTGAATTTTAATAGCAGGAGACCCTATATGCACATGGTCATAAGGAATCATTTGACTAATTGTGGCGATTGTAACATGTAAACTGTAGGAGGAGTAGCGTTTTTAAGGATATTCACATTTTGACCTCTAGTGACCCCTTGTTGACCTTTGACCTAATTCAAATGATTGACTTATTTTCTTGGCTCATCAAACCAAACAAGATGTCAAAGTTTAGTCCAAATCGGACAATGTCTTAACTTTTATGCCTGTAAAGTTCAATGACCCCTAGTGACCCCATATGACATGTGAATTTTAATAGCAGGAGACCCTATATGCACATGGTCATAAGGAATCATTTGACTAATTGTGGCGATTGTAACATGTAAACTGTAGGAGGAGTAGCGTTTTTAAGGATATTCACATTTTGACCTCTAGTGACCCCTTGTTGACCTTTGACCTAATTCAAATGATTGACTTATTTTCTTGGCTCATCAAACCAAACAAGATGTCAAAGTTTAGTCCAAATCGGACAATGTCTTAACTTTTATGCCTGTAAAGTTCAATGACCCCTAGTGACCCCATATGACATGTGAATTTTAATAGCAGGAGACCCTATATGCACATGGTCATAAGGAATCATTTGACTAATTGTGGCGATTGTAACATGTAAACTGTAGGAGGAGTAGCGTTTTTAAGGATATTCACATTTTGACCTCTAGTGACCCCTTGTTGACCTTTGACCTAATTTAAATGATTGACTTATTTTCTTGGCTCATCAAACCAAACAGGATGTCAAAGTTTGGTCCAAATCGGACAATGTCTTAACTTTTATGCCTGTAAAGTTCAATGACCCCTAGTGACCCCATATGACGTGTGAATTTTAATAGCAGGAGACCCTATATGCACATGGTCATAAGGAATCATTTGACTAATTGTGGCGATTGTAACATGTAAACTGTAGGAGGAGTAGCGTTTTTAAGGATATTCACATTTTGACCTCTAGTGACCCCTTGTTGACCTTTGACCTAATTCAAATGATTGACTTATTTTCTTGGCTCATCAAACCAAACAAGATGTCAAAGTTTGGTCCAAATCGGACAATGTCTTAACTTTTATGCCTGTAAAGTTCAATGACCCCTAGTGATCCCATATGACATGTGAATTTTAATCGCAGGAGACCCTATATGCACATGGTCATAAGGAACCATTTGACCAATTGTGGCGATTGTGACATGTAAACTGTAGGAGAAGTAGCATGCGTTGGAAGAAAGAAAGAAAATGAGGATAACAGTATATTGGTTTGCTGCGCAAAACCAATATAAAGAAAGAAAGAAGAAAGAAACGGCAGAGATACAGAACCTCGATTTTTGGAAAAAATCAAGGTAACTAGACATAGTTCTGGTCTGAGACCAGGACACCTTGATTTTTTATGGATTAATGACCTCTAGTCACCCCATATGACATGTCACTTTTAATGGATCCAACAAATCTTTTGACCAATTCTGACAATCATGGGTCATTTCCTCCCGAAAAAATAGCATTTTGAGTGAGAGGAGTGCAAATTGACCTTTTGACCCCTAGTGACCTATGTTGACCTTTGACCCAATAAAAATTATTTGACTTTTTTTTCTTGTTTCATCAATGCCTACAAGATGAAACAAATCCGGTCAAAATCGGAGCATGTCTTATATTTTACCCGTTTAGGTCAATGACCCCTAGTGACCCCATATGACATGTCACTTTTAATCGCTGAAGACCCTATATGTACATGGATCCAAGAAATCTTTTGACTAATTCTGACAATCATGCGTCATTTCCTCCCGAAAAAATAGCATTTTGAGTGTGAGGAGTGAAAATTGACCTTTTGACCCCTAGTGACCCCAAATATATTTTGATTTTAAAAACCGAACTATTATATATGCGTACGGTCAAAAGGAATATGTTGACAAATTCTGACGATCCTAGGTCATTTCACTAAATTGCAAACGCGTTTTAAGTGAAAATCACGTTTTGACCACTTATGACCCCTGTGTGACCTTTGACCCCAAACTGTGAAGACCCTATATGTAGGTCTGGTAGGGGGTCCTACTGACCAAATCTGGTGATTGTAGCATGTACACTGTAGAAAAAATAGCATTTTGAGTGCAAGGAATGAAAATTGACCTTTTGACCCCTAGTGACCTATGTTGACCTTTGACCCCGTGAAAATGATTGACTTTTTTTCTTGTCTTATCAATGCCTACAAAATGAAACATGACCAGTCAAAATCGGAGCATGTCTTACATTTTACCCCTGTTTAGGTCAATGACCCCTAGTGACCCCATCTGACATGTCACTTTTAATCGCTGAAGACCCTATATGTACATGGATACAAGGAATCTTTTGACCAATTCTGACAATCATAGGTCATTTCCTCCCGAAAAAATAGCATTTTCAGTGCGAGGAGTAAAAATTTACATTTTGACCCCTAGTGACCCCAAATGATTTTTAATTTTAAAAACCGTTCTTTTGTATATGCGTACGGTCAAAAGGAATATGTGGACCAATTTTGACAATCCTAGGTCATTTCACTAAATTGGAAATGCGTTTTAAGTGAAAATCACGTTTTGACCCCTTATGACCCCTGTGTGACCTTTGACCCCAAAATGTGAAGACCCTATATGTAGGTCAGGTAGGGGGTCCTACTGACCAAATCTGGTGATTGTAGCATGTAAACTGTAGAAAAAATAGCATTTTTAGATGGGTCTGATAGAAAGAAAGAAGAAACGGCAGAGATAGAGTACCTCGATTTTTGAAAAAATCAAGGTAAGAAAATGTCCCCTTTTCTGAGGACCTTAAGGAGACATACGCTGACAGGTTTGGTGACATAGTATACACATATTGACTGCAATGAGGGGCATGGTACAAATTATAGGCCCATGGTGATTTCGAGACCACCGCGGGCCTATAATTTGTACCGTGACCCGAATGAAAGCAGTCAATATTTGATTAATATACCAAATATATAGATTGTTGTCATTTGATTGGTTGAAAGAACACTGTTAATTAAATAGAGAGGCATAGGGTAACATTGAAGCGTAGGCTAGCTCTCTGTCTGAGAGCTATGAAATTAAAGCATCTGTCAGATTATCTGAGTTGGCCTCAGGTTATAATGTTTTTAAACTTTTCTGAATAAACTTTTGCTTCTGATATCATATTTAGTGTCCAAAGATTCTGTATAGCTTGGTTAAATAGCTCACACTATTTCAATTTCCAAGAAATGGGAAATACTGGCTTGAATTTGGACTGTTCTATTCCCGCTACAGAAAAAATGTTGTTCCGTTCTGTTAATCCATGTAATCGGTGTCCGAATTTGGAAGCCAATTTCAATGACAACTTTGATGCCTTCTTCTTCAACAAACAAGGTCAAGAGAGGACAAACCGATGCGTATTTATCAGCCATTTCTATGATTTCGTTCACGCTATGAGGACAGAAATTAACAAACGACCAAAATGCTTGCGATAAATAAAAGCCATAAGTCAAAGGTCAGAGCTGTCAATTTCGGCGTAAAAACATATAGGGTGTTCAAAATGAAATCGTTCGCCGTATTATTACGTCCAATCCCGTCAGATCAGGGCCGGGCGATTCGGGTGATTCAAACAGGGTCACGACCACGGACCGCTTGATTTATCAATCTTGGGGTGTGATGCCATCAAAAATGACTATGCCCGGGCATAGTTTTTTTTTTATGACGTCATATTGGAATTGAAGGCATAGCTTGATTATCCCCTCACTTTTAACCAATAAAATGACAGGAATCTATGTATGCGGTATATAACATACAATACCATACATTTGTTGGTGCGTTCATACTTGCGTCGTTGCGTATCGGTCGACGTCGATGGACAAAAGTTGACATTGCTTCAACTCGCGCACCGATATCCGTCGACGTCGGCCGACGCGCAACGACGTGAGTATGAACGCACCTTTACGACGACAGGTGTGCGAAGATGTAATCACGTGCTGCAGGTTCCTCAGTTCAATTATCTCTCTATATACCCCAGGTCAAGTCAATCCAATAGGTCAAGTCATTGGTTGGCTCAAGTCAAGTCATTCACGGTTTTGTTGAAGTCGCATTATGGTATATTAAACTCGAGATTGTCAGCTTCATGTACTGATTTTATGAGTAGTTAAACTTAAGCATAATATTATATATTTTGGCAATTAAAATGTTTATTTATACTCAACTTACTTAGATTTAAAGCGGCACTGAGCGATACGTATGGGAGTGCACCCTCAATTTTTCTGGAAATCAGTTTTTTTGCACATACGTATTACTTCGGCATATACTAAGGCCAAGGGGGGTGGGGAGGGGGGTGGTTGCCACCTTACAATATTTAAAAAGCGCCATTTTGAAAAAAATCCTTATTGTATTGTCCTGAACGGACCATGATAAACAAAAAATATGCGTCTTGAGAAAATCGTATTCCGTATATTCATGTTAACATATGTAGCGAAAATAGAAGGTTTTTGAAATATGTAAAGAAAATGTCAATATTGAAAACCCTACTAGTGAATTCGTACAAATATAAGATAGTCTTATAATGATTATGGACTTGGTTCCTACTGACAGGGGCTGCAATACCTGTTGCTGTGAAGCCCCGTACCTTTCCATGGCATAATGGCTAGCTGCGCTAAATTGACAACGCATACTGTACACCATTCCAAAACATACAATAGATACCATTATTTTCGGCGGAATGTGACGGTTATTAATCAGATGAAAACCTTCACGACACAATGGTTGGGGTCTATTTTCACTTCTGAATTGTATCTGTGATATATGTGTCAATTGTTGGGTCAATAGTGTCTATGAAATCTAATTTACAAGGTATCTTGATGTTATTGGAAAACATTAACAATAGGGTGTCGAATACCTTGAAATTAAGTTCCCTTAAAGCCTTTCATTTGGGCTTGTGATCGGTAATTTTTTTTCTTCGAACCCGGTAGCAAGTATTTGTCTTGTATATTGCTGAATTCAATATGACAATTAGACTTAACACAAATCTAGCCTCAAAACTATTGTTACTCTTTATTCTGCTCTGATGTGTTTTAAGTCCAGCATCATTTACATGAATGTTGAATTTGACGCATTCAATAGTCACCCACACTTTTGTTACATAAAATGTATTCAACACTAAATGAAGCTAGTTACAGACATGGTTTTTCGGGATAAACATCCGCCTTCAAAAAATAGAAATTCTTCCGGAAATGCCAATTGGGTTATGTATATTTAATGCATTTTTTGATCAAAACAACTTGATAAGTAGGTTCTATTCTTTGTGCGTCACGTTATCTAACATGGGTCTCGTCGAAACTTGGTAGGGCACGAACAAAACATGTATCTACGGACAAACGGACCTCTAAGATAGGTCGGTCGGTCGTGTTTTTAAATAAACGTTTCGATGATTTTAGGGGAATTTCCAAATTCAACAAACAAAAGATGCGAAAATTAATGTAGAACAGGTTTGTTTTCGTTTGCCAAAAGTAAATGTCACGAACTTCTACGACAATGGGTCCAGGAAACTGAAATAGTTACGCAAACACCAACTGCCTTAACACTTTCCACGCGGCAGGCAGCTACAGACGACATTGCAAAATTACAAAAAATGTTTCAAAAATGTCAAAATTCTTAAATGTCATTACCATTTTATGAATCACCATGAGAAACGCATTGAAATGAGTACAAACATGCATAGTATTGGTCCAGTAATCCTTGAGATAGACCCTGTAAGTTGGAAAGTTTTCTGAAAATTCTGTTTTGTATATGGTGAAATTTACAGCCGCGTGGAAAGTGTTAAGGTAATTCGAGTGGCTAATTACGTTGAATGAAGTGAAATACAAGATTTGGCTTTAGCTAATTCGCTATTTCTTACATCACAGATCCTTGTGGAGCTTTGTTATACACCTAAATAGGATATATTTTCAACTGATAAATCAGTTCCTTTGAACATTAAAACCTTGTTTGTTTCATCTGATAACGCTTTAGTTGACGTACTTACGGGATTGGGAGCGTATTTCTACGAAGTATATAATTCCATTTTTACGGAGTATTTTGCGGAGTATGCGTTAGAAATAATGTCATAACAAATAGGCCTATACGTTTAAGATACAAAACTTTGTATTTTCTTGAATGGCACTTTTATGCAAGAACTCTTCTTCAGATGTATCTTTTTTATTCTTGACTGCGTTTCAAATTTCCTGTTGGTGTACACTGCAAAAAGGTTGCTTAAAATACGTTGCTAAAAGTACTTTTATCATCCGTTGGTTGACGTGTTGATTAAAATTCATTCAACATATGTAGAAATCTAGGTGTTGTATAAAAGTAAAAACTACCCAACGTTGAGCAAAACAATTTAGTAACAAGTTGGGGAAACCCCCGGTCAAAACTTGTTTTGTTGCTAAAATATTGCGTTAATTGTTTCAATTGGGCAACTGTTGAGTATTTGTCTCAGGCAATCACGCAACTTATGTTAAGATATACCCATGTGGTTTTTATTGATCAATTGTTGCTTTTAATGGCGTCCGTGTGATGGATCTTCTCAGAATTTGGGGGAATGGTTGTATACGCATATATCTTATCCCGTCCGCAACTTGTGCCCACAATTATATTTATTCTGTCTTGGCATCCAAAACGGAATAAAGCGCAAACACTGACAAAATAGTTTAAAGTTGCCATCCTTGTTTGACATATATTTGTTGATGAATATCATTTCAGCGGTGTTACTAGCGACGTCACCAGCGACGTCACTAGCGATGAATATTGAATAGTCGATTTGTATAGCCAAAAAATACAAGACATGGACATATACTGAATAGTTCATGTCATGTGATCTATTTTCTACCAAAAGAATCACATAAATATTTTTATGTATTATATAATATTGACTATTTATACCTTCATACCCAGATAGCAAGACTACGTTGGGACAACGTTCACAGTAAAAAACACCAATGGTAAGAGATGTCAGATATTACATAGTTAAATAACACGTTAAAAGAAATTACAGATTCACTACCGAGAGGGAATGGTGTATGTAGCTCTGCTGCATCGCCAAGAATTCCCTTTACAAGTCACCGGTTCACTACCGGGAGGAAGTGATGTATGTAGCTCTGCTGCAACGCCCAGAATTCACATTATTTGCCTACCCCGTGTTGCTATACAAAAATGCTCAATATATAATAAAAACTTGTCACAAATAAGCAACGATTTGCATTAAAACACCCAACATATGGCTACAATTCACAAATTAAGCAACAGTTGGTATTAAAATGCCCGACAAATTGTTAATTAATAATACCCAACTGTTGTGTAATTCAAATTGTGCAACTGTTGAGTAACTGGAATTGTTCAACTGTTGGTGAAAACATGTTATCCAACGTGGGTACATTTTACGCAACTGTTGAGCGGTTGCATACTTCAACAACGTTGTGTCAAATGTTGAGTAAATATTTAAGCAACCTTTTTGCAGTGTACCGTGACAATTTAAAGGGGAAAATGACCCTAAATTGGCCCAATATTGACACCAAAAGGATGACCTGGCAATGCTAACGTATCAAAGGCTTTAAACTTATTGTATACTTATTAATTATTGGCTAGAGTCTTTTTAAATTGTAGCTCAACAACGGCTTTGTCTACATGTTCTTTTAGCCCAAAGACATGAAAGTGCTCCGACGCGACGAATTCTACAAACTCGCGACTGTTCAGGTCTATTGAAAATGGTAAACGAAGCATAAATCTGTACCAGAAAACTTGTTATTTAATGGACAAAAGCTAGGTTTTTGTGTAGTATGCGTGCAAATTCCATTCCAAAAGATATCTTTACTTTATAAACAATCTTACTGTCGAAAAATCTGCTCGTACCAAAAAGATTATCAACCAATAAGTTTTGAAGACGTGTATTTCCACCACACTGTATATAGTAATTCTTGCTTTTATCCTTCTGCCAGGGTTATATGTGAATTTATAAACCATACGGTCATTCGTATGAGGTGAGGAATTCAATAAATGGAGATTTGGAGACTTTATGTTGAGTTTCTATTTTCAACGAGAATGGGTCAAATAATATTGATACGTAAAAGTATAATAAGAACAATTTCAAAAGGGTTGCTCATGTTTACTTCTTTAAAGTGCCAACATTTTGAGGACGTTATGGCTATGACATTTTATATTTGATCGTATTCATGAATGTTATATTATAAGAGATGAGATAGTTTTACAGGTGAATGCATTATCAATGTTATTCAACACCGTGCAACCCGCACTAGTTTCCATGTCCTCATTTGATGAATACATTCATGGATTATTGGAAAATATGTTGAATGAAAGATGACACTATCGTTTAATTATCAAAATCAAACATCTTAAGAATAGGGAGTATTCCATTAGTCAGACAAACATGAATAGGCGTACTTAAAGCAAAACGATCCAACCTATACTCTAAATTTCGAGTGAACATGATTTCACTCTAATCAAGTAAGTTTTAGCTCTGAAAGAGCGGAATTTTTTTCCAGTTATTCACTCTCACATCAGAGTGATGTTCGCTTGCTATAGAGTGGCACGAAATCACCGCTCTTTTATAGAGTGAGCACTATGCTCACGTACCGAGTTGCTAATAATCCGTTGTCGCTCTTTTGGAGTGAACTATTAGCCAATCAGGAAGGAACCCTGGAAATCGCACAAATATGGCGGACAATATCGTGTCCGCGTGTGTAGAGTGCTAAAACAATGAGGATTTGTCGAAGAAATATTTAACGGTGAGTACATTGTATGTGTAGGTCATATCTCATAGCACGTACAGACAAAATCTAGAGAGCCGGAAGGACGACATGGATGCACTATTATAATACCGGGTGGTTCAAAAAAAGTTTACCCAAGTTCAAAGTAATTTTACAACCACATTTATAGTTTTAGAGAATTTGCGTTTACTTAATCTTAATCAGCAGTAAGTTTTCAAATTATCCTGGAAAATGGCACGTTTAGCTTGTTTTGTTCTTCAGATATGGTCCATTACAGACAACATGCACAAAACCGACTTGTCCACGGGAGCGTCATTTAGTTTTTGTCTTCAACAAAACAGCATGCTCTAGATTCAGAATTGAAAAGCCCGCCCTGACAAAGTATCCAAATCCCAAGTACGTAGGTAGGTAACGTCGTGCACCAGCAGTCCAGGCAAATGTCCAAATCTGGTATAATTTCTTTCTTCTATTACAGGCGACGGCAGGATTACCAGAAATTAAATTTATAATTGTCCTGCAATGTGATGTAGAAATCCCAATACACCCAGAAGAAAAGTCTTGAAATGACCAATTTAACTAAATTATTGCTATTCTTCTAGTAAACTGCATACATTTAGATGTCTAGATTTGGTGTATGGATACCTTTAATCAGAGACCTTCCTAAAAATGGCTCCCTTTTCCAGTAATACTTATTATTTGTTAATCAAATGATGGCGCCTCAGCAAGTAAATTGGAGGATCCGATTTCATTCAGTTCCATTAATCCTAAGTGTTAAAAATATATGCCTTTTTCTAGTGATAGTCATTATTTGTTAATCAAATGATGGCGCCTCAGCAGGTATATAATTGAAGGATCGGATTTCATTCAGTTTCATCATTTTGCTGTTGAGCAAATGTTTAAATACCTTCTCTAGATTTGTTTGAAGAGCCGTTGTCTGCAGATAGATTGATTCGTCTCCTCTCCTGACGTTTCTTGAGAAGACAGTCATGATTAGTGATGACCTTAGCGAAAACTTAGACTAAGTTTGATGTTGTGAATGTTCACCAGACCCCAAAGGGTCGTTTTTATAATTGCGTTCCGAGTCAGACACTTGAGATATCGGGGGAGGGGGTGGGGGTTAAATGATTAGTGGGGGGCGGCCTTTAAACCGGCGCGAAAAGTCGAGCTCGATAACCGACAGAGCCAATCGCGGTCTGTCTGAAGTTCCACTTACACGCACTTAACCGCTGTGACTTTAAGTCGTAGGTGATTATAATCATATACATTGTACATCGTATACTTCAACAAGTGTTAAAAGTGTTAAAAACACAAACAGCGCTCACAAGAAGTGATGGTTTTAATCATATTTCGGAAAGTCCCTGAGCACACCACAAAATAGCACTGATCAAACGCAATATGCACCTAGCATCTTAAGATGACTGTACTGCATGTATATATTTACTGTTGGATATCTATCAATCATATAAAGTACATGATATAAACTCATCTTCATAAATCGCCCACACTATCTGTGAATTTT
This sequence comes from Ophiura sarsii, assembly GCA_035610835.1. Classification (NCBI taxonomy): domain Eukaryota; kingdom Metazoa; phylum Echinodermata; class Ophiuroidea; order Amphilepidida; family Ophiuridae; genus Ophiura; species Ophiura sarsii. Next base: position 5,080,515 of record CM069448.1, on the reverse strand, counting down.
CAATCAGTCACTCAAGGAGGTGGCTTCAACGATCTGGAGAATATCACATGTGAAAATACCTAAAGTTACAAATGTTTTGGCATGTAGAAGGTAAGGATATACCGTATGTCAAGTTCCAACATAGGTCGTACTGTTCAATAGAAAGCAGTAGGCCTATGCCTATACCATTACAAAACCTTCATATTTGACAAGTTGCCCCATATTCCCCTATACGCCTATGACATGATTTGGGTTTTCCCTCTGTAAAACTCTTGAAAGTAGAAGGTGTCAAACGGATGTCAAATCTATTTCAAGCGGAATAATGCATACTATGAGAAATGCTAATAATGAGACTTATACGTACGCCAGATAATTATGAAACTTATAAGAGTTCGCACCGCGAAATATATAGTGAAGCCCGCCCTGTTGAATTTGAGCCCCGGGATTTGAAATAATATTGAACATTTTTTAATTGAATATGAATATTTAGGAGCATGGTTGGAGAGATGAGAAACGACTTAAATTGATGAATGTGTTTATTTTCCATTAATTGATTAATGCCGTAATGGAAATAATTATGTTCATCAAGCATGAAACCGAACTTCTTTTTACGATGTGTGTTCTATCATGAATACGTTTTATTTTCCCTACGGCTATATCTGGACACAATTTAATGTCCATATGGTGAAAGATGAGCAATCTAAAACGCTTAGTGTCCATTATAATGGAAAACTAATATTATTTCTTCGGTAATGCTCGTTGAAGTATTGCTATAAGTATAGTAGGCCATCTTGGAATGGCCATTTATGTAACGAATAACGTATACGATATTTTGTGATATGATGAATTGCAGAGGATGAGAATAACAAGTATTTGGTTACAGTTAGTTCTGGCACTGGAGCCCGTCACACTTGCGGGCGCTCACAATGGACGGATGTGCGTTGCCATGGTAACGTGTACCCGTCAATTTGTGCAATTATTGAGGGCAGCCTAGGTTCTAGAATTCTTTGCAGCAGATGATGTAACGTTACTTTTGACCCGACATCATGATTTCCATGACCTCCAGATATTAATGTTTCTTATTTTTATATGTTTATGTTGTTCTCTTTATGCTTAGGTTTTTATCTTATTCTCGTAGGTCATTTTTATTTGCATTTTTAATTGCAGCGACCCAAATTATGGGCCCCTCAGTGCTCTTTGTAGAGAGTTACCATTTATTGTTCACATTTGATCTGTAAAAAAATGAAAAATTAGGACACAGGTCAAAATTGTACCTTTGTCCACCTATTTACCGCGATGAGAGTTTACTTAATTTAATAGAAGTTTTATGGTAAGTGTGAATATGCGTTGAATATAAGCCTTATAAAGGGGTAAAAAAAGTAAGTCCCCCCCTAAAATTTGATCACGTTAGTTTGCCTAACTCCACACACGTCAAATGTACTTTTAAACGTTTATCAAAAGAAAAAACGCTTGGCTACCCATTGCAAGTTTTTTCTTCTTTTTAATAGCATGTTTACTTCTTCCAAAACATTAACATTTCCCCAAAATTATATTTTCAGAAAAAGTGGCACTTTTCAAAATCTTATGCAAGAAAGTTACAAAAATGTATCAAGTGCTGTTTAAATCAATTTGAATTGTCTTTATTTTCAATTAAAAGAAAGTATTTCCTTTCTTTAGTTTTTCCTTATTTGAAATTAACAATAAGATTATTTTATTTTCAACGATATAGGGAAGTTATTGACGTGAATTGGCTAGTCATGAGACTAGCCATTCACGTCAATAACTTCCCTGTATCTTTTCGGAAAACATCATTTTGGGGTAATGTGACTGTTTTGGGGAAAATAAACATGGTAAAGGGGAAACTTTGTGTGGGTAGCCAAGGGTTTTCCCGTTTCATAAATGTATCAATCTTTTAAAAACGCCTAATTGTGTGTGGGTTTATGCACACAAACTCGTATAGAATTTTGAAAAGTGCCACTTTTTTTGAAAACATCCTTTTTGTGAAATGTGACTATTTTGGGAAAAGTAATGATATTGAAATGGAGAAACTTGTTTTTGCTGTTCATAAGTGTTTCACTCTCTCAAAACGTTTAATTATAAGTAGAGTTATGCAAACACACGTGATCAACTTTTAGAGAGGACTTACTTTTTTTTTTACCCCTTTAGTATTAAATAGTGAAGAATGTTTAAGATTTTCCGACTAGATAAGAGACTTATTTCATGGGTTATAGTGTTATGGACAGTGGCGTAGCTCAAGGGGGGGGGGGGGCAAATGCCCCCCTGACCAATTTGTGCCCCCGCCCCCCACCCCACTAAAAAAAAAAGGGGTAAGAAAAAAAGGAAATAGTAAAAAATTGAGAAAAAAGACCGAGGTTATTAGCCAAATAGAAGGCAAAGTTGTACATGTAGTACATTTACTGTGCGATTGTTTTTGACTGTGCGATTTTTTTGGGACTGTGCGAATTTTTTTGAGTGCAAGGAATGTAAAGGCGATCACGCCCTAGGCCACTGTCCTTTGTGTTTTAGCGTAAACAGCGACATTTCTTAGAGAGGGGTTGGGGGGGGGGGGGGGTGCGCGAGGGTTAAAGAGCACGCGTACAAGCTGAACGCATGCACTCCCGTTCCGAAGCAGACTGGTTAAAATGGTTAAATAATAAATTAAGGATAATTACTGCGTATATCAATCATATTGAGACGAGATAAAAACAGATGAAAAATGGAAACTTGAGTTTGGTGAAATTAGGAAAGTATACAGAAAATCTATTAAGAGCCATGGCCGACCAATCCTTGAAGTTTGAGCTATTTTGTTTCCTTCCTTCTAATATCTTACGTACATTTTTAGTGTGTTCGGGTATTGTTCGTGCGAGGAGATGTATTTCAGTTTTATAGTTAAACATCGGATTTGGTTCCGGGGATTTGGTGCAGCATTAACATGTTAACCCTAACCCTACTACACCACACGACAACTGTGTGGTTGTTGGGCGAAAGAATGGACCCAGGCTATATACTTGGCGAAGTATACTGAGCCAAGTAGCCTTGACACCCGTGGGGTGTCGGGTTGACTTTCGGGTCACTTTTCTCCGCGGAAAAAAAAATGTGGCTACCTCGAGTTAGGGATGCAGCAATTTAAAACAAGTGGCTACCTCGAGTTCAGGTTATGCAGTAAGTGTTTTTCTTTTTTTCTTCCAACATTTTATTATTTTACTTTATATAAATCCCTATAGGCCTAATCCCATAAATTACAAAATGTTGGAAGAAAAAATAAAGAAAAAATAATCGCTGCATAAAGAAATGAAAATTACAATTGGAGAAACAAAAAATAAATAAAAACATGCTGCATTCTAGAAGTGAAAATTACAAAATTTTGGAAGAAAAAGAAAGATAAAAGAATCGCTGCATAATGGTTTACATATTTATTATAACAATATTGAGTGGAGTGGAGTCTAGCACGCGATTAAGTGCCAAGATACTAGATCGTAGAGCGTTAACTGGAATTAGGGCCAAAGGCCGTTTTTAATACTGTAAGACCCCTTTTAATGGAAGATTGCATTCACTTCCATACTCTAGAGAGTTTAATATCCCATTGAAAAATTGTGCATCAGGGTGTAAAAAAAAAGTTATACAATTTTGAAAAAAGAAATAAAAATAATTCCAAAGTAATTTCTGATTAAAATTTTCTCAGCTTCTTAATAAGCTTTGTTTCATGAACATCGGTGGTCAGGAAGCAGAGATATGATCAATTGTCTAAAGTAGTCGTGAACTATTTGAAAAATAATTATGTAGTTCTCTAATAATGATCCTTGAATGATACCCTAACCATTTAATTTCTTAGTAGATTGGTCATAATTTTAAAAGAAAAGCAGTTAAAGAGACCAAATAAAATTCTTCTGGTAGTCAACTCATCAGTTATCATAGAGTGTAAATGATTTTGAAATTGCATGATTTTACCATTGGGTTAAAAATGAAATTGCAATTGTATCACCTTTTTTGTTACAGTCTGTACAACCACACGGGTATAATATACATATTATAAAATGGCAACAACTGTTTTCACGTGGTTATTAATATCACGCGGATACTTTGAAATGCATAAGATATGTTGAAAGATTAATCTCTTTCTGAGAGTAAGTTCAACTTAGGTATTTTTATATTTATAACCTACCTCACTGATGTAAGTACCTGTAATCACATGGAAGCGTTTTCTTTATCGATTGATAAAAGGATGAAGAACATACAAGAAACGAGAAAAAACTATAAGTCACTTGATCTAATAAAAGATCTTTTGATCCCGAAACATTGTTTGAATTTCCAAGCAAATCTTATTCGTATCTCTAGGTAAGTATCTTTGTCATTATCTGTTTTATTTAACAAAAATAAGTCTCACAATTAAGATATTCATCGTTGGATCCCGATGGAACACACATAACATTTGACTCTAAATATTCATCAGCGTGGTGAAATGACAGCTTGTATTGTTGGCATTAATCAGGATCCGTTTTGTATAGTTTTCTATCCGATAAAAAGCCAACATATGCTTCTGGCTCATAGGCAATTTGGAAATATCCCCGTCATATACCAAGTCTCTGACGGATCATTTTTGAGTCATAAAAACGATACATTAAAATCAGCAATTTTCTTGGCAAAGGAAAAGATGTTTTAGATAAATGAGTTTAATATGGTAACAGCCAGAGAAAGGTTCAATATGGTAACAGCCAGAGAAAGGTTCAAGCTTTCCGAGGAATATTTAAAGGTAGATGTTCTGATTGCTTGATGTTGTCTGTTTTACATGACAGGTCATCCTTAAACTTGTCACATTCCAACGTTTGAGATGCATGACTTATATGGTTCTTATTTTAGAAGCACAAGGTCACTAGAAATTTGCCGATTGATTAGTACACAAACTGGACGGTGGTTAATCACCTTTGGCAGTTATTCACCATATTTTGGCCTATAATTTCGAAATGTTTGGACCCAAAGATGTTACAGACATAATAAGAAAAATATTGGGATTATTTTATCAAAATATCTTAAAGGGGCACTAAGAGATGTGTTGGAGGCTGCGCCCTCAATTATGATAAAAACTGGGATTAGTATGTTTTTATATATGTATTACATGTATGAACTTACACCTATAAGGATTAAGAAAAATCAGCCCTCTTTGTACAAGAAAACGTCGATTGAAAAATGCTCGTACAGCCGCGACGAGCATTTTACGTCCGGCAGTATCCCCCTGCAGTACGTGTGATACATAACGCGAACCATATTTGCATAGAGGGCGTTTTTCAATAAATAGCGATGATATTGTTTTAATCAAGTTTTGCTGTGTTTTTGTTAGTAGAAACAACAATAATGGCAATTTTTAATGTTCATCTTGAATTCTGAAGTAATTTTTAACATTTAAAATTTTCAACACCACTTAATGTCCCTTTAATGAGAAGAAAAAATCATAGTAAAAAAAAGTGACACACAGAACATACACCTTTAGTGTGATTTGGATGTCGGGATAAGCAAGTTCGCAAATGTTTCCCAAACTCAGACCACTTTTAGAGACTGATTCCCATGAATAAACTAAGGTCTTATACGGGTAATTTTACTAAGGTACAGGGTGTCCCCAAAGTTTCGATACCTTTTTATCACCCCTGGTTTGAAAAGCCGGAGGGGGCTATCGTGATCATGTCACGTGTGTCTGTAGGGGGTATGTGGGGGTGTGTTCCCTTTTGGTTAGCCTTTTTGATTAGGATCTGCCCTTACAGCGCAAATATGATGGCCAAAGTGTACCAACAAAAAAATAGTAAAAGGTAGGCCCCTTTTTGTTTGCAGTCACCTCTAAAATGGGTAAGTGGGGGGGGGGGGGGGGGGGGGGGGGGGTCCAAAAGCAGACAGCAAATGAACGTAGACGATCCGTATGATTACGCGTACGTAGAAGTAGGTTGGTGATCGGACAGTGTAAAGCACTGATTTATAGCATCTCGCGAAGGAAATAAACGCGTTGATTAACATTTTAATTGATACATTTTTGCGGGAGATTTTATAAGCTAGACGGGAGTGCGGGAGAAAGAGTGTCTAGGCGGGAGACTCCCGCCTAATGCGGGAGAGTTGACAGCCCTGAATTGAAATGTCAGGTTTCAATTTCAACCATACTTGGTAACAATAATATTTTGGCAAAGGGGACTTCAGATGCTCATGGGGTATACACAGATTGACCTCTAATGATCCCTAAATAACCTTGGACCCCATTTTTCCAAGCCAATACTTTAGCTTTTTTGGTTACATTCGGCCTCTTCAGTGCTCTCATATGAAAAGTCAGATTTCAATCTCAACCATGCATACTTTGTAACAATACTATTTGGTAAAGGGGACTTCAGATGCTTATGGGATGTAGACAGATTGACCTCTAATGACCACTACATGACATTTGACCCCATTTTGCCAACACTTTAAACTACACTTATTGCTGCTGTTTTGGGCTCTCATGTAAAATCAGTCTTCAATCTCAGCCAAACTTGGTGACAATACTATTTGGGTAAGGGGGTTTGAGGTTCTCATGGGGTGTACACTGATTGACATTTATAATTGTCCTGTAATAACCCCTACATTTTGTTTTTTAAAGTTGGAAATACCTTCTGCATCATCTGGTTTGATGTCAGAATACTTTTTATTAATTCTCTATTAATTCTCTATACAATATCATCAATATTATTTTACAAAATGTAGGTAATAATAGTATTAATAATAACAAGTATGTACAATGTGACAATCGATTAAAAACACTGAGTTATAATACTTAAGATTAATATAGGTCAAATATGTGACTGGTCATGTTGTTTGTATAAGGACGTATTCTGATAGATGGAAAATATTCAATCAGTTGTTCGTACATGTAGTTGTTACCCCTTCATCTTTGTTCATAGTCTGTTGTCCTCTTCGTATAAACATGTTGACGATTAAACGGATTATAGGGATGAACAGGAAGTCAAATAATAAATGATTATCAAAATGATGACTCGAATGATGACTGACTATAATGTATACATGGCGTAGGAGGAATACAGAACAGTAAACCTCGGGGATTTAGTGTTGCAGGCATGGCAGGGCAAGGTCTAATATCATAGATAAAACTGTGCCCTAGATAACATTCACAAGAGTCCGTCTTAGTAAGTACACACAGTATGAGAACGCCCACGTGTTTTGCAAAAGCGTCACGAATATTCACTAGCAAAATCTGAATGCTGAATTGGTATATTGTATCAACCCGTTAAGGGACCGTTCATTATTTATGGTGGAGGGCGGTTTGGGACAAATTCGAGACTCGTATGTCAAAATTACCTAACCCCCACTACAGCTGAAATTGAAAATTACATGACCCCCACTGCTAACCAGTAGCTTTTTACACAACCCCCCTCCCCTCCCTGAAAATAATCAACTTGTCATATACTTAAGGGGACTGTCTTTACCTTTGGAATTTTGATCATGGATCCCGGGGGTGGGGGGGGTTACTTTCGCCAAAATCGTATACGTGGATGTGCCTGCCGGACTACGAAAATGTGACTTTCACTATAGGCCTACCTATTTTTTGGCCAATTCCCCACCCATCAATATACCAATTTTGTTAGAAAAGCACCCAATTTTGCACCAATTGGGCGCTTTTTACAAAAAATGCCTCAAAATAAACCAAATTTATGCCAATTGGGCGCTTTGGTCTGTGATGAAAACCACTCCATCGCTATACCAATTTTGGCAAAAAATCACCCCAAAAGGCAGGCACATACGTATACCATATCAATGTGAGACCCCCCCCCCCCCCTTCCGGGTCATGGATATACCTTGGTAAATTCTGTTTGTGCTCTATCTGAACGGCCAATACTTTTATGATGCCCCTTCTTTTCATACGATGTGTGAACGCAGTCACGAGTATATTGGATTCGTTAGCCTAAATCTGGTAAAATCTGCTCCGCATAGAAAGCAGCAAGTGTTATGTAGTGATTTGTCTTTTACAACCTTATATTTTTTTCAGTCCCGACCCCTTTTCAGAAAAAGTAAGGCAATTGGAGATCCACAAAATTGATATATGCTGTGATAGATTGATACCCAGTGCTGCGGGTATCATGCGGTCAAAAATATGTTGAAGAACTTGTGTTTTGGCGTGTTTTGCTGGCTTGCAATGCATTGTGGGATCATTCCTAAACCTGCTCTGGGTCGAATTCTGTTCTAGCCAATCATAACCACTCTTTCAGCAGATTTGAGAGTTATATTCTGGTGAGCATGGAAACACATTTATAGTTGAATGTATATTGGTTAAGGTAATATGAAGTTTATGATGTTAACCTTTTTATTTTTGGACGAAAAGTAACGAAATGATTGATCAAACTATTCAATGAAATAAGAGGCATAAAACAGCATTATATTTACGAAAATAAGTACTGCATCAGTGATCAGTCATCAAGTACAAGCTAGATAACTCAATTGTATTTAAATACTCATGACCGTAAAACCGATACTAACCAACTGAGACTCAACTATTTGTGCCCTAATTGATCTGTCATCATGCAATTAAAAATGGCATTATATACATCAGGCATGTGTTCAGACGAGTTAAATCTGTTGATCTAGGGTCACTCAAGGTTCTTGATATCCCATGAGTATATACTGCTGTTGATCAAAAGGCTAAATGTATCAAACGGTCCACAGATGAACGGTCAAACCGATAGTACCAAGTGTATGGGCGGCCAAAGGGGTCAAAATGGTATAAAGGTATGAGAATCAGAAAGGTGTCGATGAGTCGGTCTATAGAAAATAGAGAAAGGTATAGGATAAAAAGATTGAACAGTCTAAAATCTATAAAAAGGTATAATTATATAAAAACAAGAGAAAGGGGTCAATGGAATAAAGAAAGGTGTGTAATTTACAGAAAGGGATCTAAAGTGAAGAGAGGTGTATAATATAGAGAAAGGGTCTAGAATGGAGAAATATGTATAATTTAGAGAAAGGGGTCAAAGGTCATGTAGGGAGCATTTGAGGTAAATGTGTGCAGTTTTAAAGAACGGTGTCTAGATTGGAGAAAGGTGTGTAATTTATAAAGAAAAGGGTCTAGAATGGAGAAAGTACACGTATAATATAAAGAAAGGTGTCTAGAATGGAGAAAGGTGTATAATTTAGAGAAAGGGATCAAAGGTCATATAGGGGTCATTAGAGGTCAAGATGTTTACACACCATGAACACCTCAAGCCCCCTTAGCTAAAGAATATTGTTACCAATATTGGCTGAGTTTAGACGAGAGCCCAAAACAGCAGCAATAAGTGCAATTTAAATTGTTGGCAAAATGGGGTCAAAGGTCGGTCATGTAGTTGTCTTTAGAGATCAATCTGTATACACAACATGAGCATAGTCCCCTTTACTCAAAGATTATTGTTACCAAGTATGGTTGCGATTGAAATCTGACTTTTCATATGAGAGCACTAAACTAGCCGAACGAAACTATCCAACTTATCTCGCACGTCGTATACGGTTCCGATAGGATCCTAATGTGTCATTTAACAAACGCAAACCACAGATTGCGTAAGCCGAGAACCGCGCCATCTAGTTATTGTGTGAAATTAGTAATGGCGAGCGTAGCGAGCCGGAAAATTTGTCATTTTATACATTTTGGGTGGTTTTGTGAGTCTTTATAAACCGAACAAGTTAGAACATTCTGGGCAGAAACGTATAATCCAGTGAAACGTTCTACTTTTGTGAGCATTGGTGCAAAGCTGAGACAAGGTGAAAAGCATGCAATAATTTTTTTTAAATCATAAAATACAGTAATAAAATACAGTAATTATGTGATCTTTCCAGGGGGCGCCCTCTATTCATGATTTTTTTTAGAAAGTAGATTTTCTTGTAGATTTACATTTATGATCATAAATATATTCCGAGTTACAGAGCGATACGATTCCTAATTACTTCAAACTCATGGTTTAAAGAGAGAAAATCTGAAACTGTCAGGTCTGCACAACAACTTATTTTTCCGCACTCTAAATTCACTATTCACTAAACCATGATTTTGAAGTAATTAGGAATCGTATCGCTCGTTAACCCAGAATATATTTATGATTTATGATCAGAAATGTAAATCTGCTTTCTAAAAAGAAAATCATGAATAGAGAGCACATAATATGCCTTTATAACATGTTTTTTTGTATACACCCTGTGGATCTAATTTCTAGACCGTTGATGATTATATAGATGTTTTTCCATCAGATCGTCCGAGGAACAGAAAAGATTTGCTGTCCAGAAGTCGTCTCATAGTAAATGTTTTTGTAGTCATAACAAGTGGGTAATCATAATCAGTCATTAGACCCGCTAGTCATAACATAGATAAGATCCGATAATAAGGCGACGAAAAAACCTCCCTGTTGTAAACGGACGTCTCAGGTAGGGTCGGTCGGTCGCGGGCGAAATGATAATTTGTTAAACATTTCAAACACGTTTATTTTCTAATTCGCTAGCTCAACCGCAAATAAGAATTTTCCTATCCCGCTATTCGTCTTCCTGAAAGAAACACATTAATCAAATACACTATTTGGGGCGCACGGCTCTTAGACGACGGGCACATAGCCTCCGCTAACCCCTAAAATGTTCACGGCATCTACTGTATGCATGGTATGAGAGCTTAGGACTCCTGGGTACATATAGCCGGGTACACATTTTTAAAAAACAACAACAACAAAACGTGACCTGCCTGGAGACAATCATCAGAACTCATATCTAGTTTAGCAAGGGATAAATATTCCATTACGGTATTATAAAAACTGGACAAGTGGTAACCAGAGGCAGCTACTATCATCCATGCCCTTCTAAACACTGAACTGTTATACTTGTCTAACAATAATAAGCATGATATGAATACAGCTGAACACCACACATCTACTGTAAGAAAAATACTCATATTATTCTTAACGGATGAAAAACCGGCGTAAGAAATTAGTAGCAAATATATGCACACATTCTATGCATAACGATAATCACAAAACCCAAACTTCTCCACTACTATGTGAAGCATATCGGCTGTAAGATTCTTTCTACCTTACCGATTTAGCTAGTACTTATCTTATAGCAAACCACCGATGGGTAATTTCATGTCGCACGGGTTGTCTGCCACAGGTGGGCAACAGTCAAAGTGCAACTTGACAGCATAAAATGCTGAATCGATAGACAGATAGGAGTCAAAAACTTCGTTATTATATAGATGGATAAAGTACCTTGCTTGCACATCGTGGCTAATTTTCCACATGGTAGGAAAATACTCTACATCCCTGTACAATAAAGATACATAAAATAATGAAATTAATCTCATAAGATATAAAAATCTGGCCATGTGGCTGCACCAAATAATCAAGCCCATCGGCTATAATGGCAGATCATAGCCCTGTGGATATACCATCGTCAAGCCCAGTGGATACGACAATTTATCTAGCCCCGCGGCTACTTCAAAATTATCAAACCCAGTGGCTAAAATTCTGACTGTCAGAATTGAAGTCTAAGTCTCCAGTGAGACATGACTTATACACTTGGAGTACACCCAGTGGATTTACAACTCCAAGAAAAGTTCTGCCGCTAAAACACGAACTTATAATAGTGCTCACAGACAAGCATTATTATATCCCCATCCTGACACATACATGTCCTAATCACTTATCATCTAAGATCCAAAGATAGATGTGTGATTTCTCCCATGCACGAAAAACAAGGAGGATCAGAAATCTGAGAACTCATAAGACCAACATACAGTTTGACGTGCTTAAAAGATAAATATGTCTAGGAACTAGAAACATATGGGGGAACAACTCAACTATGGCCCCAGCCTGGCTAATCGTAAATGCATCCGCATGATCTGAACATGCGCACCAACATTTATTTGGCTAGTTGGTATAAAGGATCTGATCATAGAACCCCAAAATACGACAAATTGAAAGAATTGTCAATACACCCCAATCGTCAAAAATCAATATCATTATCATCTCGTGGATCCACTGAAGACTAAAAACAGTCTATAAACCCAGTGGCTATGGCAAATTATCAAACCATATAAATATCTGCACCAAATAATCAAAACCATGAGCGATGGCAGATTATTCCAAATCGTCAAGTCCAGTATAGCTATAATATATAGAGCCCCGTGTGGCTACTCCAAAACTATCAAGCTCAGTGGATACAATTCTGACTGTCAGGATCAAAGTCTATACATTAAGACTCCAGTGAGACATGACATGCACAATAGAAATGTATCATACTACCCTTACTCACGATTGAGACTATGCCTTTATTATCTGTGAACAGTTCACATTTCCTTAATAAACTCTGGCAGAAATGCATCTAAGCTAGGAACACTCTTTCAACTCTCTTCTAAATTCAATACATCACATTGAACATAACTCCACTTGCATTTGAATGCATAAGAAATGTGGTAAGTATATACAAATACCATTCGGTTATTCAAATATACGATAATCTCTTCTCAAAAGAATATAATTATTATCATAATAATACCACTGTCTGCAGTAATCTAAATACCTTATCCCAGTGCCACTCTCATGATGGATAAATATAAACTCAGTTGGCAATGATGGGATAAACCTACAGAGGTATTATACATGTTAAATAGCCTGTAAACTATAGACATCTAGCCTGCTATGACCATGATTGGAGGTATGCATCCGATCTAGAATAGAAACAATACAAATTAAAACATTAGATACTTTCATCCTATAACTACCAAACAACCTGATGTCGCATCCCATGTATATCCCAAACCAATCTATTACCAAACAAACAGATATTCTGTTGGCTCTACTCCAGCAGCTATATCGGGTCTGCTATAAATACTGCAGATTCCACTCCTCGTGTTATTTCTTATCTACCCATCGTTTGAGTGTAGGACCCTTCGTATATAATACGGTACCTTTGTATCACCAGTCTTGATCCATGATCGCATACACTGAGTAAAAATATACAGGGCAAAACTACACAAACATATCATCAAATACCATCTTAAAAAATCCAACTCAACTCATCAAGTATGCAGTGTGATATCAATATGATGATATGCTGATATAAGTCGAAGCAAGGACTTGGTCGAAGGAACACAAGAATCCCTTCGTGGAAAAGCTCTATAAGCCTACTTACACACTAATCGTCAAAGGAAAAACAAATTTATTCCATAAGAACTTATAAAATATATACCTGAACCCGGGTTCCTGAATCTTGAAAGGAAACCGACAAAGGTGCATGCTGTGGATAATTCTGAGAATACACTCAATTATCTCTGAAACGAAATCAATTATGATTAAAATGAAGATTTAAAGTTCTTCAAACACAGGTGGTAGGAACAAAAGGTAAATTGTACCCATTCGATAACAAATAGCACCTCCTGTTAGTGCCTGTGGAGACTCACAAGTCGTAATTTCAATCATAGGAGCTAAATACCCCTGTTCATTCATAAACCGTATACACAGATAAAAATAAATCGTGTACTATGTCCTCTGAGTGATCTGGCATTCAAGCCTAGTGATACTCCGCCATATCATGTACACCATTACAATAGGACTAGGCAGGTAGAGACACCTGTGTCGTAATACACGTTGTAATCTGTATCAGCAGAATAAATAACATATCATGTTACATCGATTGGTACCAAGATTAAAATTAACTATAATACTCCACTCACAATACATATTGATATGTGATAGCATAAAATACTAGAGACAGTGAGTATAATAACACTTATTAAATGTCAAGAGATGTAGTGTAAAACCTTTACACTTCACGAAAATAAACACACAAGCTTGAGAATAAAATCTGTAAAGTATCACATACCTGTATTGTCTGGATATTTTATGCCTCCCAGGCAAACCCACTTGTTTAGTCGGTAGTATACAATCTCATCTCCAACCCCAGATTTACGGCCCCAAGTGCCTGTGGAGCCTGATACCGAAAGCTTATGTGGCTAAACTGGTACTTAATCTGTGGGATAAAGCCTCGAAAAAGGTTGTCAGAAACAAAACCCACTAAATAAGCTCAACGCTTAAACTGTAAACTGTTTACCAGTCTTACCTCCCTATCTTTCTCTAGCAGCTCGGGCTTACACAATTGTGAATAAGGATCTCATCTTAATGATAATCACTGTCATCAGACGCAAATTCCTCAGAAAATAATTCATCATACTATAACCATGGACTTATAAAGTCCATGCTATGACCTTCTAGTGCCCTATTAAGACGATTATACGTCTCAGGTCAAACTCATATATATTCCGAATACCAATGTATTTAAACTTGAATAAGATATAGGCAGCCATCTTTATCTGGAAAACTTACGCCATTGAATAGTCATCGTCCCACTTTTTATGAAAGTAAGATAGAACACTGCCTATGACTTGTATAGCCATACTCGAAAAAACAGATATGATACATTGATACTAAATAGTACTTGCCTGAACCTCCTGAGGCTCTATCGATGAAGACTGTTCTTCAGAAGACATAATAATTATATCAAAGGAAAACAGAATCCACAGCCAACACCATTAAACATGTTAAAGGCCTATAGCTCCCGCTATAGCTGATTCACAAAACGTCGTAAAGCATACACAAAACATACGCAATACGATTATACCGATAAAGCATGTCTTGCAGTGCCGAATCTAAAGCCATCAGTGGAGGCGTCACGCACTGTTCACCTTCCTTCATACTTCCCGCTGACCTCTTCATTAACATAACAATACCGCATTCAGAGTACTCCTGCTAATGATAGGAAATACAATTCATTTTTAAAGCACATTTTTCAAAAATCTATATTTCAATAATTCGCAGTGTAAAAATACAAACATATTAGGAAATCCAATGTACCACATGCGTTGACATGGTTGAACCAGGAACTGAATTTTCCTAATGCATATATCGGTAAAATGAAACTCGACAAACATTTAAACTTGATAACGATTCATCTTGATTGTTCATACACGTGGAATAAATTGTTATTTTGACGAATCCGATAAATGGTAATTACTAGGTACGTTTCGATTCCTTACAGAGCTGGAGTTGTCATGCCAACCAAAATATGTAATAATGCAATGGAATCACACACGGCGAAGTAGAACGCGGAACGCGGGTTGTTCATTACGCCCGCGTTGTTCATTACTCGCGTTGTTCATTACGCCCGCGTTATTTTTATGATATGTTGGTCTAAGAATTAGAGAATAAAGGTATTGTTTTTAGACCGTACCCGTGTTATATTGTCTGACATAAATGCGGACGATAGTATTATTTTAAGTAGAACAACGACGCCGCCGCAGGTACATTTTATTGTCCACATTTGACAACTTTTACCCCTGCTAGGATCGAATAACCCACAAACATTCCATCCAATCACATGCGATGAGTAAACCATGCGTAAGCCTCGTGGCGCCGGCATAAACGCAGGAAAAGCGCTAAAGACGCACTGCAGAAGTGCGCGTTATGGAGCAAACCACGCATTGTGAAGGTCGGGCGCACGGTTAGAACGTAGGCCCCACCTCCCCGTGTTAAGTTGTCTCATCTAGATGTCGCCGATTTCTCTGAGAACCAATGAGATTGCTTAAACTTTCTTAGCTGTTTAAGAATTCTGAATGTGACTATACATGGCGTGTCAACTAGGCATATATGTCACGATTTAGGGCAATTTAGTTTCGGCCTTTTCCTGAACATGTTTTCCCGCACAGCGGTAACGTCGTTTGTTTTTCAGTTTGTTCGAGGTTAACAACCGATTCTCGCACAATAAAATACTCTTCACCAACAATTGAAATACCTTCCCAAAAACCGCACAAATTAACGTGTTCCACACATTTCAGTCTAGTTGAAACATTGTTAGCTCTCTTATTTTAAAAATCTATGTTTTCCACACACTGTAATATTAAATTAACTTTTCATTCATTTAGATTAAAACTATATACTACAAACGATACTTCACTAAAAATTGAAAGGCCGTTCTCAAAACCCGCACAAATGATCGTTTTCCACACATTTCAATCTAGTTGAAAAAAGTTGTAAGCCCTCTTATTTTAAATATCTATGTTTTCCGCACACTGTAATATTAAATTAACTTTTCATTCATTTATATTAAAACTATATACTACAAACGATACTTCACTAAAAATTGAAATGCCGTTCTCAAAACCCGCACAAATGATCGTTTTCCACACATTTCAATCTAGTTGAAAAAAGTTGTAAGCCCTCTTATTTTAAATATCTATGTTTTCCGCACACTGTAATATTAAATTAACTTTTCATTCATTTATATTAAAACTATATACTACAAACGATACTTCACTAAAAATTGAAATGCCGTTCTCAAAACCCGCACAAATGATCGTTTTCCACACATCTCAATCTAGTTGAAAAATTGTAAGCTCTCTTATTTTAAAAATCTATGTTTTCCGCACACTGTAATATTACTAAAAGACCACATCATGGCTGTCACATGAAACCATCAACCTAGCAGATGAAAGATGCCAATTGAAGGAAGCTGGTATGCAAGGCAGTAACCTATACAGAAGACTTTCAAGTGAGGTTCAATTGAATTCTAGGAGAGATAAAAATAAGCATATCCAACAGCAATGCCAAGAACTTGAGGATCACAGTTTCCACAAAAACAGCAGAGAGCTCTTTAGATGCATAAAAAAACGACCTCAAAAACGACAACTAGATTGGCTATCATCAAGGACGAGCAAGGAAAGGTCTTAACTGAGAGTGAAGAAATCAAGGATCGTTGGAAAAGCTACTGTGAAAATCTGTATGCGTCCCAAGAAGAGACAAATGGCTCACAGGAGTCTCCCCCGCCTCCACTAGGTGAAGATGAGCCTGATATTCTTCTATCAGAGGTCCAGGAAGCCATCAAGAAGTTAAAAAGTCAAAAGGCACCTGGTCTAGACGATATTCCAAGTGAGCTCCTGAAGCAAGCTGATGATTCTGTAGCAGTTATTATGCAAAAGCTGTGCAATACTGTGTGGAAGTCAAGAGTATGGCCAGAGGATTGGAAGAGATCAGTTTTCCTAGCACTTCCAAAGAAAGGGGATGCTAGCGAATGTAAAAATCATCGTACCATTGCTCTGATATCACATGCAAGCAAAATCCTGCTGCACATCATCAACGAACGTCTTAGACCTCATCTTGAACGTGAACTTCCTGCTGAGCAAGCCGGTTTCCGGAAAGGCCGCGGCACAAGAGATCAAATAGCCAATGTTCGTCACATAATGGAAAAATGTTTTGAATACCAGAGGGAGGTCTTCATGTGCTTCATAGACTACGCTAAGGCCTTTGATTGTGTGAGGTATTCGGCATTGTGGACAGCACTGCAAGAAATGGGAATCCCTTACCACCTCGTCCACCTAATTCGCAATCTGTATGATGGTCAAGCTGCCTGTGTTCGCACTGAGAAAGGAAATAGTGATTGGTTTGCTCTAGGTCAGGGAGTACGTCAAGGGTGCATACTTTCACCAGCACTCTTCAACCTTTATGCAGAGTCTATAATGAGACGTGCATTGGATGATTGGCCAGGGGGGCTGTCAGTAGGTGGATACCAAATACACAATCTACGTTATGCCGATGACACCACCCTGTTTGCAACAAATATGGAAGAGATGGCGGAACTCCTGAAGAAAGTCAAGGTGGAGAGTGAGCAGCTTGGCCTACGTCTAAATGTCAGCAAGACCAAGATCATGTCCATAGGTACAGATGGTGTTGGAGAGCCTCTCATAATTGATGGTAATGAGGTGGAATTGGTCTCAAAATTCAACTTTCTTGGATCCCTAATCACCAAAGAGGGTGGTTGCAGCCAAGAGATTAGACACCGTTTAGCAATGGCTAGATCAGCAATGATCAACCTAAGTAAGATCTGGGCTGACAGAGGAATAACCAGAGCAACAAAAACCAGGCTTGTCCAAGCCCTTGTATTTCCAATTGCCATGTATGCGTGTGAGACGTGGACCCTAACCAAAGCTGACAAAAACAGAATAGCTGCTTTCGAGATGTGGTGTTGGAGGCGTATGCTTCGTATCGTATGGACAATGAGAAGGACCAATGCCAGTATTATTGAAGAAATAGGGGTGTCTAAACGACTTCTTCATGCTATCAACACCCAAATGCTGAGCTACTTCGGCCATATCTCACGTCGCAAGGGTAATAACCTGGAGAAGATGATCATGCAAGGCATGATTGAAGGGAAGCGCAAGAGAGGCAGACCTCGTTCCCGGTGGATTGACCAAATAAAGTTGATTACTGGACACCCGCTCCGTGATTGTTACTCCTTTGCTGAAAATCGTTATTTGTGGCGTAGTATCTGTAAGGTCACGAGCTGTCAGTCATGACAGGACCGAACCAACCAGTAATATTACATTTACATTATGCCTTCCCCAAACCCGCACAAATCATCGTTTTCCACACATTTCAATCTAGTTGAAAAATTGTAAGCCCTCTTATTTTAAATATCTATGTTTTCCGCACACTGTAATATTAAATTAACTTTTCATTCATTTATATTAAAACTATATACTACAAACGATACTTCACTAAAAATTGAAATGCCGTTCTCAAAACCCGCACAAATGATCGTTTTCCACACATCTCAATCTAGTTGAAAAATTGTAGGCTCTCTTATTTTAAAAATCTATGCTTTCCGCACACTGTAATATTAAATTTACTTTCATTCATTAGATTAAAACTATATACTACAAACGATTCTTCACAAAAATTGAAATGCCTTTCTCAAAACCCGCACATATATGAACGTTTTCCACACATTTCAATTGAAAAATTGTTAGCTCTCTTATTTTAAAAATGTATGTTTTCCTGCACACAGTAATATTAAATTAACTTTTCATTCATTTAGATTAAAACTATATACTACCATGACTACAAACGATACTTCACATTCGGGGTCAGTTGAAAGAAGGGGCGAGCGGGGGTGGGGTTGGGGTAGGCTGGCATTCTTGTACTTTTATTTGATCACTGTTATCATGGTGATCGTATAATTATACATGTATAGTTCAAAACAATGGCAAATAGGAAAAAAGGGAAATCCTTCATTTTTTGTGAAGTATCGTTTGTAGAATATAGTGTTAATATAAATGAATGAAAAGTAAATGTAACATTACAGTGTGCGGAAAACATTGATTTTTAAAATAAGAGAGCTAACCATTTTTCTTTTGAAATGTGTGTAAAATGATGAAATGTGCGGGTTCTGAGAAAGGCATATTAGTTTGTGTGAAATATCGTTTGTAGAATATAGTTTTAATATAAATGAATGAAAAGTAAATGTAATATTAAAGTGTGTGGAAAGCATTGATTTAAAAAAAAAGAGAGCTAACAATTTTTCTTTTGAAATGTGTGGAAAAGGGTGATATGTGCGGGTTTTGAGAAAGCCATTTCATTTTTTGTGAAGTATCGTTTGTAGAATATAGTTTTAATCTAAATGAATGAAAAGTAAAAGTAATATTAAAGTGTGCGGAAAACATTGATTTTTAAAATAAGAGAGCTAACAATTTTTCTTTTGAAATGTGTGGAAAACGATGATATGTGCGGGTTTCGAGAAGGGCATTTCAGGTTTTGTGAAGTATTGTTTGTAGAATATAGTTTTAATATAAATGAATCAAAAGTAAAAGTAATATTAAAGTGTGCGGAAAACATTGATTTTTAAAATAAGAGAGCTAACAATTTTTCTTTTGAAATGTGTGGAAAACGTTCATATGTGCGGGTTTTGAGAAAGGCATTTCAATTTTTGTAAAGTATCGTTTGTAGTATATGGTTTTAATCTAAATGAATGAAAAGTAAATGAAGTATAACACTGTGCGGAAAACATACATTTTAAAATCAGAGAGCCAACAATTTCTCAGCTGAAATGTGTGGAAAACGATGATATGTGCGGGTTTTGAGAAAGGCATTTCAATTTTTGTGAAGGATCGTTTGTAGTTTAGTTTTAATCTAATGATTGAAAAGTAATGAAGTATTACACTGTGCGGAAAACATTGATTTTTAAAATAAGAGAGCTAACAATTTTTCAATTGAAATGTGTGGAAAACGATCATATGTGCGGGTTTTGAGTAAGGTATTTCAGTTTTTGTAAAGTATCGTTTGTAGAATATAGTTTTAATATAAATGAATGAAAAGTAAAAGTAATATTAAAGTGTGCGGAAAACATTGATTTTTAAAACAAGAGAGCTAACAATTTTTCTTTTGAAATGTGTGGAAAACGTTCATATGTGCGGGTTTTGAGAAAGGCATTTCAACTAGGTGTCTGTTGTGAAACGTCGCTCTTTTATCCACGAACATAAATATTTGATGAGAAAAGGTAACAAAATATGTAGGAAGTTTCACCTATCTACCTAGGCATGTCAAATTCAGCATGTGCCACTTTATGTGCAGAGGACTCTGTTATTAGAAACATCCATTGAATGTTGACACTAATTCCATTTGAAGAGTAAAACATATTTTCATCCATATTATCCATAACAAACAACGAAATACGGGAATGTTAGAGGTAATTCAAACAATATATTATTGTATTCTTCCAATTATTATTGGAATCTCAAATGTATTTTTCAGTTCAAATTCTAATTGGTCAAAATGGAGTTCGCAAATTACCTGTTTTGGTCCTCATATCCTATTTAATATCCTGACTACGCCACTGTCTGACCTGCTAATACTTTATCGTATACTAGTACCTCATGAAATTTCATAAAATCCGTTTCACCTGAAATGCGGATACTAATAAACCATGTGTTTTCTTCGCGGCTGGACTTTAAAGCAATAAATAAAAAGCTGTCCTCGATTCGTCAAATATGTGTGGAATCACATTAAAAAAGCCTCTGTTTGAGTTGGCTTGTCTCTAATATGAATCCAGAAATTAGAGTTCAATAATACTTCTAAATCCTTAAGAATCCATGATCATAGGTATGATAGCATTTCATAAATATGTATGATTGTGGAATATACAATGCAATGTACAATATGAGATGCCGCAAACATGACTACAAACAGGCTTACAGTCGGATCTATATAATTTATAATTTATAATATGGTGTAGGAGGAATACGTCAGCAGAGTAATCATTAGCCTCGGGGACTCAGTGTTGCAGGGCAAGGTATAATAAAGAAAGATAATTTGTCCTAGATAACATTCCAAAAAGTCAGTCTTAGTAACAGATGACTGAGATAGGGAAAACGATTGTCTGTTACCGGTGTAATTACGAAGTAAGTATTAAGTATCAATATGCAGATATGTATGATATTACACCTATACATCATTTTACCACCTAGAGTGTCTGTTGTACCTTATAAAGGGGTCAAAAGGTCAGATTCTACATAGGTCAGTATACGTACCTTGACCTTTTGACCTAAACAAAATATTACCGGTTGTAAAAAAAACCCTATTTCTGGAATCCTTGTGATCATACGAACAATATGAGATATTGTTTTTCAAAATCGGAGCAAGTTAAAATTTTGACCCCATATGTAAAGGTCAACGACCTTTTTACGTTTTACCCGATAACTCGTTAACCAAACATCGGAAGTATAGCAAACTATACTTTTTCGGAATCCTAGCTTAATTAAAGTCATTTGAATTTTTGGGCCCCTGTATGGCGGCCATTTTTGAATTTGCGCTATAAAAGAACGTTCCCGTCACTTTTGAGAAATGCATGGGAGCTCATTTTGTTTTAAAATGGTTCTAGTTGACAAATTCACTAAGAAACTAAGGTAGGAAGAAAATGGTCACGGAATCCAAGATAATGACTCTACTAAATAGGCTTACTTACAAAACACGTCAAAATGGGTCAAATTAAGGCAACAATTGGATCGAAACAATCTCATTCTGGTTAAAAAATCCTTGTTTACAATATTTGTCTCCAATAAAATTCAAAAACAGCTTATATGATCTAATTATACTTAAATACGGGGTCAAGGGTCAAATATGGCCGAATTCCTTGCATGGCCTTGATGACTGCTGGGAAAATCGATCGCACAAGCTACACTATCCATGCATGACAGTTTGAATTTGAATTAGCCCGCGCAGTGGAAATGTGCAGCGATCAATTCGGGACAAATATGAGATATGTGCTTGGTAACCTTCGGTCTTTTCTTCCGCGTACGCGTAGTGTATTGAATATGCGAATTTCGAAACGTCACGGATTTTTATTAACTCGTGCTCATCATGGCTAATCTTTGTTGTTTTGTGGCAAATCTGGTACCAAATTGTGCCAACAAGATTCATTCAAATGTTTATCTAGCCTGTTAGGTCAAAATATGATTGGAAGTCACTTTATAGGACATAACAAAGGTGTATGACTTTCTGTTGAGTACTGTACAATGATATTCCAATGTTTGTAAACAACGTCCTCAATTTCGAGCGAACAGATACAACCATAGTTGTATCCACTCTTGGGAAAATAGATACAATCAGTCAATATGGTCAAAAAAGATTGATAGATTTGAAGGGATTTAAACAGGTTTCTGTTACAAATATTCATAGATGTTTCAATGGTAAACCGTAGTATGATATGTGTTATTTCCCCTACCTGAATGCATGTATTGTGTTATTATATTACCCTTTCTTTGTTTACAGTGTGTCCTAAATATTTCATTCCGAATCCTTACATCCTTTTTTATTGAACTCGAATAGCCTATTTATTAAACCAATAATTTTGCGTTATTTTATTTGAACGATCTACCACACTTTATTCACCTGTTTTGTACAGTTTTAAACAGTTGAATGTTAGTCTGTTGTTATCCAGTGTTGCGTACCCTGGATTTGGAAATCAGGGAGGTCGAAAATGGCAAATTTATTAAAACGTTACGCACCACACCTTTACCGATTGAAAAAAATACCTCATGCGGCAGTCATGATAGTGTTTTTTTTAATATTTTAAGCAAGGTGAATTATTTTGTGTTTTTTTAATATTTTAAGCAAGGTGAATTATGCATGCGGATCGATCACGTCTGGTAAAATGTAGTTCTTTTTAAAATTTCGATTGCAGGCCTAATTTTCAACTTGATGTTTTCCATTCAATATGACAAGTTGCATAACCCCAATGGTTCTCATTTTAGAAGCACAAGGTGATATGAAATTTGCCAATTGATTAGTGCATTTTGGCAAAATTCTTACAGAAATAGAGAGAAAAATATGGGGACTCTTCTGATATCAAACTATTTGGATATGGAAAAAACGCTAAAGTGATCGGGACATCCACAGATAAAAAGTTAGCCTGACTACCCGACAGACAAACGGACAAACAGACAGACTTAAATAATACAAAGAAAACCATCACTGCATTTAATAATTCACCAATCTCTTAAATGACACCTGATACTGTCGTTTGTGCCATATCATGATTATTTCATTATCTGACGCCGGCGAAAGAGCAGATTCAAGTAACCGGAGAGCAAAAAGGAAGTTGCCCCCATTTTGAACTATGCTATGCAAACTACTGTTACGAATAAATGAATTAATACCAATAATTTGTATGGGTTAATAAAATGAGTTTAATGACAATACCTCAATACTTACTATGACTTGGTATATGGGAATATGGGGCAACTGGTCCATGGACCACTGGTCCAAAATTAAGGTTTTTCTAATGGTATTTTGAACATTGCGACTTACGTTGCAACTTGACATGTCCTTACCTTCTACATGCCAAAACATTTGCCACTTTAGGGTATTTTCACATGTGATATTCTCCAGATCTTTGAAGCCACCTACTTGAGTGACTGATTGAAATATCACAGATAGTATGGGCGATTTATCAAGATGAGTTTAGATCATGTTTAATGTTGTCAAATTGTACACATTGGCAAAAGTGAGATAATGCAGCGATCGGAATATGTGGAATTTCTTCTTTCAGATGGTTTTTGTTTGATAGCAATCGGGTATGTAGTTTTCGGGATATGACCGATTGTACTTACATGAATAGTTTCCTATACTTTTATACACAAAAACACTCACCCAGTGATATATAAGGCATTTTTAAAACAATTATAAATAAATAGTTTAAAACAATTATGTTGCATTCACTTTGGGCTAAAATGTGTTTTAGGATTTATGTAAAACAAATATGTGGTTAGAAATTTTGTAACGACGAATTTCTGATGTATTTTATTGTTTTTCACCCTGCTATATATAAGGAAATTAACTAATTAATTAATAAAAAGAGAACGCATCACTCAATTTTTATGATTCTTTCATTAAAAGTTATGATAATTCAATCTCCAACTAAAAATAGCAAAAGAAAATTGATTAAATGTTTGGCTGATATGCAAAAGCGCCCTCATGTGTTTCAAAACTTTAACGGCCTTTATCTCAAAACAGCGAAAGCGCATATCTGGAAAACGGGAACAGTCATAACTCAAAAACGCAATGTACGATTGTAAAGAAAATGTGCACAGATGTTAAGAAGAGCAATACCAACAAAATCATGAAGAGGTATTTTTAAATTTCCTTTTCGTTTTTAAACTACGGTGTAAAATACCCTGATTGGCTGCGGCCTGTTTAATATGGCAACCAATCAAAAAATCCGGAGACATAATTTTGTGCGTATTGTTCTGTTCTAATGCATCTATCCCCCTAATATGATCCCAGTGGGTTATTTGGTTTTTGAGTTATGACTGTTCCCGTGTTTAGCCAATCAGAGCCCTTGCTCGGTTACCATGGCAACCAGAGCGGAACCGAAAGCGTTTTTCAAAACTAGACATCCAGGGCTACAATATGGTATACAACACTTATCGGTTGTTATTCGGGAAAGTTGCGTGCTAAGTGCATATTGCATTTGGTTGGTGCTATTTTATGGTGGGCTCAGGGTCTTTCCGAAATATAATTAAAACCATAAGTTGTGGTTGTAACGATCGGAAAATGGCGCATTTACCTAACTTCGGATATTGGTGGTTTGAATTTGCGGTCAATATTATCATTTAAATAATGCTATAAACTACATTATTATCACGGGTATTGATTTGGTAGAGTTATTAGTTTATGAATTTGCAAATAACTAAGTATACTATTTCATACTTTAACTAAAGACCCTCGTGTATTTGTAGGACGAGAACGCCGTAATAAATGTGAATTCAAAGATGCTCGCCGACTACAGAAAAATGTGATGGCTATAAACAAAATTTAAGTTTTGCCTATTTTTCTGAAAGGTTTTGGAGTTATTGATTATTATGCCAAATGGTGGTATGTTTTGAAACATTTTGGCGTACATTTTATTATGTCACAGGCGTGCTTGAATATTTTTTCATCTCGACAAAGTGTTATACCACCATATCTGCTATTAAATGATTACAATATGATGAAATTGCTTTAGAATGGTTTAAAACCTCGGTATTATGAATTTGCAATGACGAAATACCATGATTTATGCATTTGATTTTTTGCTTTTTGTGTATATTAACCATTGGGTCATCATTGTCATATCGACTTACTTCCCCCTGTACCATGAAAAGCTTGCTAATTATCAAGCTAGTTTATCATAAGTACATAAGGGGGGGGGGGGGGGGGGGGCGGTTGTGTGCAGAACTTAATTCAACCTTAAATATTTGGTAAAGATCATTAGTGTCAATTCCACGCTTGTCTTAGAACCGGAGATGTATCTTTAGTGACATTTTACAGCATTTTAGACCCCGTGCCGTACGGAGAAGGGGCGGGGGGGGGGGGGGGGGCCGGCGGAAGTATGCAGAACTTAATTCAACCTTAAATTTTTGGTAAAGATCATTAGTGTCAATTTCACACGTGTCTTAGAACCGGAGATGTATCTTTAGTGACATTTTAGAGCATTTTAGACTCCGTGCCGTACGGAGTGGGGGGGGGGGGGGGGGGGCGGAAGTATGCAGAACTTAATTCAACCTTAAATATTTGATAAAGATCATTAGTGTAAATTCCACGCGTGTCTTAGAACTGGAGATGTATCTTTAGTGACATTTTAGACCCCGTGCCGTACGGAGAAGGGGGGCGGAAGTTTGCAGAACTTAATTCAACCTTAATTAAAATAGCTGGTAAAGATGATTAGTGTCAACTCCACGTGTCTTTAAATCAAAAATGTCTTTTTAAATACTATTTAAATCATGTTAGACTCCACGCCGTTCGGAGGGGGAGGGGGGGGGGGGGGGGCCGTCAGAAGTAGGCAAAACTTGTATTCAAATATATTTTTTACTCATTAAAACGTAATTCGTTTAAAATTATATTTTTGATATTTAAAAAAACCCCGGTTTTCTCAGAATTTTGTTCCTACAAGCGAAAGTTAAACCCTCGTATTTCTGCCATTTCGATAAATAAACATGATACACTTTAAATCGTTTAAAGTAATCATTTACGTCTATAGCACGTGTCCGAGAAGTCTTAATGTCGCAGGGTCTTGCATTAAAAGACAGTGGGTTGGAGAAAATGAGCTTTTATACACAGCTCTATGGAGAAAATTTATATAATCGTCGATATCTCGAAAAGAAAATCATTAATTACACATTTTCTTTTTTCAAAGTAACTTTTTTAGGCAGCCTATATGCAAATCTTTTCTTAAAAAAAAAAAATTATATATAATTTTTATCCTCCAATTAGTCCTACTTTGCTGAATGTCAAATTGACTGGAATCTAATTATATTTCATGTCTTATTACACCCATCTTGATCCTAAAGCCACTATCCCCGCCGGAACACCCGACATCACCACGCCCACCCCCAATAACTCACCCAATACACATAACTCACTTCAAAGCACAAAGACTAACAATACGCCTACCCAGTGAATGTCTTTTGCAGCAGGTCTTTCGCGATCCGTGTCAACTATTTTGGTGGGCTTTTCTCCGTTTTTACACTCAATAGTCATCAAAATGTGATAGGCGTAAAAAAAGTAGAATTGATTTAGTTTTCAATGAAAACATTGCCTGTTATAACTCGAAGGCATGCCAGAACCGTCCCACGATAAGCTAGGTCATTTGTGTATTTACTTTTCTGTATAAAATAAACAAACACGTCGCTCGTTGGTTTTTATTGACATAAATCCTTATAATCATAAAAAATGTCACCTTTTTCGGCCCATTAAGTGAGAATCGATGACGATTATGGTGCGTGGTTTGTGCCATGAAGGGTGGCATTGTTTGGTATAACAAAATGTCAAATGTCGTAGCCCATTGACTAGGATCGATAAACTTAGCGGTTACTTTCCGCGAGTAGAAACAGGGGGATTACAAATTTACCACTAAATCTTACCGTTAACTTTGCAATGCTCCAGTACTTGGGAACTTATCGTTAATTACCGGTAAGTTTGCCCAGTAGAAACAGCCAGATAAAGTTAATTAACGGTAAGTTTTGTAACCGCAAAAACCTTCACAAACCAGGTTTGTTACCGGTAATTAACGGTAACCTTCCCAGTTGAAACAGCCAGCCGTTTAATCTTAACGTTAAGTTCAGTGACCCGTGTCACTCTGGATTCTACGCCTTGTAAGGGAGTCTGTTTCAGGTGGGGCGGCATTGTTTGGTATAACAAAAGGTCAAATGTCGTGGCCCATCGACTAGGATCGATAAACTTAGCGGTAACTTTTCGCGAGTAGAAACAGGGGGGATTAAAAGCTTACCGTTAAATCTTACCGGTAAATATTACCGTTAACTTTGTAGTGCCCCAGTAAAAATACGCTCTTACACCAAGGATAAACCCAACGTCGGCTGTATGGGTCATTGATTAGTAGGCGTGATTTCACCTATGTTAAAATATTTACTATTACAAGGCTTACAATATTTATATATATCATTATGTAAGACAAATACGACTATAACACTTGGTGCAATTTGGCATGCAACCGAGTGATCAAGTTTTCATGATCACACTCGTAGGCATTCTGGTACATTGTGACCTGTATTAAACATCGTCAACACAGGGATGCTCGATATACCTGGTATAAGGACTGAAAAAGTGCTGTGATTGGAGAACATTTCAACAATAAAGTTTTCTAGAGTTTATCGATCGAAAACTCCTTTGTTGACCGGAAGCGAGATATTGGTTGGCGTCATAGTTACCCTTTCATCCAATCAGAGTTGATGTGCATTCTACCGCCCCTTTTGGTTTACGATCGCCACATAGATTAGAAGTATAAATTGTGCCCCCTGCCCTCTATCGCCCTTAAACAGTTATTGAAAGTCTCCAACATATTTGATTGACACCAAGATTATATAACCACTTGCCAACAACATACAAGCGTGTCACCAAAGGTTAACCTCTATGTTAATTGGTTGCTATGTATTGAGTCTGTAAGATTGTGTACATATGCTATCTGAAGAGATAAGAAGCGCCCATTGATACCTGCCATGTGCAGCGATCCATGGTCCGATGCGACATTGTTATAGTTGATGGCCCATCGATTTAATCATCATTCAGTTTAATCTGTATCACGAACTCATCCTTTGAGTAGCAGCGCGCTATTTTTGATCCAGTGTTTTCCACACGTGTATTACACTATTCTTAATTTCCTTTAGTACGGGATGGTGACCGACTCACAGACCTTGATAATGCCAATTAAAACCTATTGGGTACATTCTTGAACATATTTATAAACAATGTATTGTGATAACCAAATATCATAGTTTGTATTTAGATTCATCAGTCAGTCGTTAGCACACACACAAAAGCGTTCACTGTGAAATGAAATATGCACGATTTCTTGCGGAAGACACGCACTCCGATTGGATGTGCATACTAACAGGCGGCTGACACTGTATTGTTCGAATCGCCGAAAGCATCGACGTACATGAATATACAATGAATAATCATATCAATGAATATACGTCATTTGTGAAGTCGAAAATGAAAAGTACCAGACCATAGTGGACACGAACGGCCGTAATCTTTGAATCTCCGTGGATTTCAATTTTATGTCGGAGTGTTTTACCTAATTTCATACTGACACGACCTGAGTGATAATCAAACGGTCCCCGAACGATGCCCAGGCGCTGTTGAAGTCAGAAATATCATCGTTCCCTACAGTCCGAGCGTTCCCACATCGAATTTCACCTAGAATATTCGTCACACGAACCTATGTCCGCCATCGTCTGAATATCAAAAAGGCCCTCTGGAGAGTCAAGGGGACAACATTTTTTTCTACGCATGCGTCCGATCGCTTTGGATTTGTCCACAAAAATTTTGGACAAATGCCTAATGAGTATGTGCTGCATGGCAAGTGACACAACTTCTTGTAATGCGCTAATCAACCGTAGATCTAACACCCGGGCTCCGGCCAGTTTGGGGGTGGAAAAGCCCAATCAGGAAAAGTTCACGGAAAAGATTCAGGCGTTGACGGGATAGGCAAAGTGGGTATATCCAGTGACAGTTGTATATCCCTTGGTATATAATATTTAATTTTGACTAAAGCAGCCGACAATGCATTGCCATTGATGATAACATCCAAAGTGGTTTGATGTGATAATAACTAGCTTGCCGCCATGAGGATCGAGCCGTGTAGCGAGGGGCCACGCCGAACTATGATCGAGAGTGACTAACGCCGCCGCAATGCGGACCCGACTGGCGCGCGGCGGGCCGGCACATCCAACATGCGCGAATCCTGGCGTAGCCAGCTTTAAACAGGGCCATGGGAGGGGGAGGGGTGGACTTATCAGACAGTAAAAAGTCCGAGTTGTATACCGACGAAAGGCATGATGTACAGTCAATAAAACTATACGGTAGTGCCCACATGTTGTGGCGAATATAAGGCCTACACTTACTTGCAACAGAGTGACGGTGGAATCCGGGGGCCGACTATACGACCATAACAGAGCGACAGTAGAATCCGGTGTTTTGAATTTTTTTTAAATTGAGTGTATTGTTAATAGTCCCGGTTCTGAGCACTCACAAGCCCGCCCGGCCTGTGGGCCTAAATGAGACACCGTGCACTTTGCGCCGTGCATATGCTATAACCATCTAATGATTGGAAGCGTAGCAGTATCAAGTATTATGAGAAAATGTGTACATATCTCCTGAGATTCTGGAGATTCGAAGTCTACCATCGGACCGGGCTGTCAGTTGACCTACGCATAGGAGCATCGTCGAAGCGAGAATGTCCCCTGTAACCTTTTTCAAGATCTTTGGCACTGAAATTAAAATTTTGGTTCATTATAGAGGGAATCCACTTTACTCATACGTGCCCGTAATCACCCTTCAAAGGTACAAGACTTTATCGCGTCTATCAATAGTTGTCTGATTGCCTTTCCACATATATTTCGACATGAATATTGCGTCTCCCAATTCGTTTATTAAAGCTAGCTACATTTGGTACAAGGACTAACTTTCTTGAAATAAAGTTGTACCAAAGATTTTCTAGAAATTCATCGGTTGTACAGGTTTAAAAAAATGGTAATCATGGTAGATTTAACATTGGTATAAACGGTCTCCTTTCTCATTGTACGATTGGCTATGGCCTGTTTTGGAAATGTGTTTGCTTTGTGTATCCAAATAGCTTACAGTTGTATATTAGCCTAGCTATAACAAGCTATAAAAATGACATCTCTGAATGTATTTTAAACAAAGTGTGCAAAGGAGAAATGGTTGGGCACACTGGTATGCTATCATTATCAAAGTGAACTCAACTTCAATCACTTATTTATCGAGCAATAGTAGTATTGTTTTACGCATTTTAATTTGTTTAGATTATAAAGTTAAATAAATCCAGAGATAAATGATAGATAGAAAAATATATTAAAAAAGAATAGAAAAAACTATAAAAGCATTGGCGGCCTTTATAAATTATAAAAATTGACATAAAAATGATGTTACATACATCCACAATCAAGTTTTTTTTATTTAAAAAAAAACAAAAAAATAGAAAACAACAACGAATACACGGAGATTCGAACCCGTGATTGCCGATTGCAAACGATACGGCCAACGTGTGCACGCCACAGAGATCGACGAGTGTAATTGTGTCAGTTTTATTATTTAACCATTGATTCTTTTATTTATAACGAACGGATTTTTATCGTGCCATTTTTGACATTTTAAACTATATTTATATGTTACTCTCGCACAAAATGTGTTTGTAATGTGATTATACTCCTTATTTTGGAAAGAATGGTAAAGGCGTTGACATTTCGAACACAATAAATGGCATCTTGTATACTGTTTATACGGTCGCTCGACTGAACGTTGTGTGACCTGTTGCATTGCATTATTCATGTTACGATCTGTTTATGTATGCTTTTGTTATACTTCTCAATCGCTCATCGCCAACTCTGTACAAGAAACTTCATGCGCTGTCCCAACGCTGTCGTTAGAGAACAAAAGAAAGTCCCCTTGACTCTCCAGAGGGCATTATCTGCAACCTTTGACTGGGTTCGCGGGGTTAATCATATTAATGAGCAAATATGCAAATGAGCTAAGTGTCCCCTCCTATTATATATACTCCTTGATACTAATTAGTTTAGGAGCGGCTTATTTCAAACCCTTCTCATTTCGCCATGGTATTGTCTAATGGGCTAAAATTTGAACTGTGGTTTAGAAAACCCATGAACTCCAGGTAATAAAAAGGATAATGGATATAACAATATATTTCTTATATGATAACAGTATTTCCTGCCTTTCGATAAACCGGCACAATTACCACATATTATCATCGTGTTTGATAGCAAATTTCTCCCAAAGAAAATATAATAAATTTGTAAAATGTAAACTCGCCAAAGGTTATAAGGTTCCCGACATTAAAATGTGAAACAACTTGGAAATAATGCAGTAATATACTCTGGAGGTAGACGATTACATCCATGAATGAAAATTTGCGGAGTAAAAATATACGCCATTTTCCAATACACAGACCAAATCGCTTATTGTAACAAAATTTCGTCAGGCAGGATTCGAACCGGCGCGGGGAGAATCCAATAGATTTATAGTCTATAGCCTTAACCGCTCGGCCATGACTACTCATTGAAACGACAGTCGTGTTCAATAGATAATAAGCCAGTGGTGAACTATCGATTTAATCGACCAAAAATGAGTTATTTGGGGGAATTTTGAAATAAAAACAACACAAACACTGAAAGCTAACAATCAAATTAATATTTTCTAAACCTGTCAAAACTGTGGGAACATCCCCGGTAGACACTTTTGCCCAATGGGGGTGCGTTTTCACGATTTTTTACCGGAAGCAGTGGCATTTTCGTAAAAGGTTGCCCCAAATTTTTTCCAAGTCAGTCACCTCACTTTCACGTAAGTGGGGGGGGGGGGGGGGGGGGGGGGGATGAAGTCAAAAAAATTCGCACGGACACAAAATTTCGCAGTCCAAAAAGCACTGTAGTCAATGTTTTATGAGTAGTTTTACTATCATTGATATTTGAAACTAAGAAAAACGCAATTTTTACCTTAAAAAAAGAAGGAAAAAAAGAAGAGATTGATCGCCACCGTCGCCCCCCCCCCCCCATCTGACGGGCCTGGGGAACCTTTGCCCCATATACAGTAAGATGGGCTAGAGGTAGACAACTATTAAGTCAAGCGTTCTGGGTTCTATCATTTCGATCATCATTCACTAACGTCAGCACAAAACAGAAAGAGCTCATCTCTCTCATTAGTGATCGCGCTAACGACTGACTGTCATTTAACTAAAAAAAGTGATGTTTTGAAGAACTCAGGCCCGTAAGCAGGATTTTTTTAGGGGGGGGGGGGGGGGCGTATTTTTGGGAAAAGGTACATTGGTACCAAAAAACTCGTAAAAGGTTGCCCCCCCCCATTTTTTAGTCATCTCACACTATTTTGAGAGCGGGGGGGGGGGGGGGGGGGGTGGAGGTGGGGCGTTTTCACAAAAAAAGGACCATTAGTACAAAAAAAAGTACATTGGTACAAACAAAGTAAATGCCCACCCCCTCCAGCCCCGCCCCACCTGGTTACGGGCCTGGAGAACTTGTTTATGAATTAAAGTATAACATTTGTTTCTCAATTCATGTTAAATATAAACACATTACCATAAACTTTGTTATCATAATACCTTGTGTATATGCCCATGAATGTACCCCATAGGTTTTAATTGTCATATCTCTTCTGAAATGCCAAAAATATAGCGATATAAATGTATATTCATTTTATCACGTTCTGTATGTCGGTAGCCATCCCATGCTAAAGTGCGTTCAGGTTATTTAAAAAATGTAATGAACGTGTGGATAATACTGGATTCAAATAGCGCGCTTACTTAAATAATGAGGTCGTGCTACAAATTAAACTGAATGATAATAATCGATTGGCGATTGACTAAACAATATCCGCATCGGATCTTGTGTACAGCGATGAATAGCTGTACCGTGCTTCTTATCTCTTTAGGTATATTAGTCTCAGATGCTATTGTAAATATCAGCCAATCGATATGACAATGGGACCCTTGCACGCGCTATTCAATCCTGCTGCTTAGCAGACTAAATATGCGCGCCAACTACAAATACATATGGAGTGGATAGGAATGTACATGCCCCTATAGTTTACCGTGAGACTGTGCACCCTACTAAAGGTCAAATCTAAAGGTATACCTGTTTTTACTTTTTTAACACATTATTTGGCTGGCAAATACCACATATTTGATATCAATGGAAAGCTTGAAACACATTTTATCAGCAACAATAACTTATTCTGTGATTAAAACTACTCTCTTTGAGAAATGCCATCTGCAAGTACGAAGTTTCACGTATTTCGCATGACATCGGTGTTCCCCACCTTACTGACCTTTTAAAGGGTATGCTATCCCCAAAGTATGCCAGCTAGCCGGTAGCCTTAGTCCCACTCTTCAAAGTGTTATGCATTTTATGGACGAAATGTCCGGCATTTTTTCATAAAAAAGCCACCAAGAAATGGTATGTTTTCCCATAGCGTTACACTCAAATTACCCGGATGTAGCAATCAACGGCAACATTATTACCATTTCTCGACTATTGAGGGCAGTGCGTA
The DNA here is from genome assembly GCA_035610835.1 of Ophiura sarsii. Lineage (NCBI taxonomy): Eukaryota > Metazoa > Echinodermata > Ophiuroidea > Amphilepidida > Ophiuridae > Ophiura > Ophiura sarsii. The sequence continues at coordinate 5,046,589 of CM069448.1, read as the reverse complement.
TAAATATACTAAAAACATAAGAACGTAACCTATGTGTCGCTCGGCCTCCCTTGGTCATTCGCTTTTTGGCACCATCCGAATAGGTTCTAATTTCTAAAATTTGTTTCCCATATGTTTGGGATTTTATTTTGAAAAGTTATAATAAGATTGATAATAATAATAAAAAAAAAAATTAATTTTTTAATTTTTTTTAATATCATTCATGTCAGCTTGACTTTCCGGATAAAACAACAATTGCTTGTTTAGCCCGTTGCATTAATCCGTTTTAGGGCTGATATCCAAACTCTCAGCGGTGTTACACCGGTATTACACCGATGTTATACCGGTATTACACCGATATTTGTATAGAATATCGGTGTAATACCGGTATAACATCGGTGTAATACCGGTATAACATCGGTGTAATACCGGTATAACATCGGTGTAATACCGGTGTAACACCGCTGAGAGTTTGGATATCAGCCCTTAGTCAGTACATATTTGCAGTCCATTTACACCACATATCGTCTGTGTCGATTTTATCACTTGGCGGTTAACATGTTTTTCAGGCTGAGCTCTGGGGGTGTATCCATCGGGTCGTAATTCCTTTTCCCATCTAGCCATTTATTTGGGTTTTTGTGTGTGAAATGGCCGAAGTATCGGGGTTTGTATCTGACCGGTCTTTATTTATTTTTGTTTTTGGGAAGACATGTTGTTTTTGAAGAGTGGACTAGTAGGATGCTTGCATACTGTACAGTCATTTTTCTGATAATCAGTTTAATTTCTTGACCTCTCTCCGCCCAGCTGTCAATAGGGAGCTTTCGATTTGGACGACGGACGCTTCTACGACAAGATGACACCTCGAGTCATGTGCGCATGCGTCGACTTAGCAATCCGTCGGTCGTCCAATTTCTGGGACCTGTGATCTTAAGCTTTCGATTTGCGCGACGGACGCTTGTACGACGGTAAAACACAAAACGTTACCGTCGTCCCCACGTCGGTTGTTAGTCCCTTTACGCGTTGTAGCATTTAGAGGACCAACGGATGACAAAATTGACGCATTCGTACATGACTCAAAGTGTCATGCAAATCGAAAGCTCCCTAATAATCAGCTGAGGACAGGTCCTAGAAATTGGACGTCCGACGGATTGCTAAGTCGACACATGCGCACATGACTCTAGGTGTCATCTTTAGCGTCCGTCGTCCAAATCGAAAGCTCCCTATTAGGTGGGGGGGGGGGGGGGGGGCGACTCTCTAGGAAGTCGGTAAATACCTGAGTCCTTTCAGCTGTTAGATTGATCAATTGGGGAGGTGTGCCATATAGTGGTTGTAATTGATCCCATTGCCCCTCAATCTATAGTGTCAAAATATTCAACTCTCGTTATATTGATCAAATGGGGAGGTGTGCCATATAGTGGTTGTAATTGATCCCTTCACCCCTCAATCTATTTATAGTGTCAAAATATTCAAAAATTGTTAGATTGATCAATTTGGGAGGTGTGCCATAGAGTGGTTGTAATTGATCCCTTTGCCCCTCAATCTATAGTGTCAAAATATTCAAAATATCTTAGATTGATCAATTGGGGGAGGTGTGCCATATAGTGGTTGTAATTGATCCCTGTGCCCCTTAATCTATGAGTGTCAAATGTTCAACTCAAGTTGGTGAATGTTTGTCTCCTTGGACAATTGTGTCCATGCAGGCGGTTTCTTGATTATCAAAAAATTGAAGCCCAGATAATATTATATACATGTAGTCGTCAAGTTGCGATCAATTAACGTCACAAAATTTATTTTCATTAATTTTCTTTCAATCATCTGGCTTACTTGTACAAGGGTAATTATCCCCTTTGCTCTTTTTAATTTGTATCCGCTCAAGGTTTGTTCTCGTTTGATTTTCTTTCCCTCTTTGGATATGGCAGGAGAATTCGATTTCAACACTCAAGATGTAGGTTTCGCGTCCGCTAGTTATTTACATGCTAGATGGCTGACTCTTGCGAGCGCAGAGTCAGTCGGTATTCTCTTGAGTGGCACATTATTCTCCTGACCTTAATCTCTGACAGTTCACTTATAAGTTAACTTATTAAGATACCTTGCGCGGTCCTTAAACAAATGGTTTCCATCATGATTTCTTCTATAAAGTTTTGCAAAAAATATGTTGTGGAAAATTGCAGTCGTCAATTATGTGATTGAAATATTTTTTGTGCAAATTCGCATGGTGCCAAATAGCTACCAATACCAATGCAAAGTGTGTGGCGTTTTTCTCTCTTATCGGTAAACAATAACGTGTAATCGGAAGAAGCAAATCCCCAGGTAAATCCCCGGGCAAATCCCCGGGCAAATCCCCGGGCAAATCCCCGGGCAAATCCCCGGGCAAATCCCCGGGCAAATCCCCGGGCAAATCCCCGGGAGCAAATCCCCGGGAGCAAATCACAGCAGAATATTGTTCGGTTTGAACACAACTACGGCACGATTTAGGGAAAAGTTATAGACATAGCATAATATTTTTAAGGAAAATCAAAACGCCCTCTAGAGAGAAATATTGAAAGTTAATACTACGTTATTTGTTTTGTAAACACATCAGGATATTTCTTCCTTCTCCGTATCAGCTCCAAAATTACACATTATGTTATGCTATCTATATATTATAACTTGTGATTTCTTCTGTATTTTGTTATTTTCGATTTGAAAAGCGTAAATGTTTATTGTATTTCATTATATATTTTGTATTCTATTATTTTCAAAAGTGATGAAATCAAGTGAGGTTTTGAAAAGTCACTTTTTGGAAAGCGTAAAGTAATGGTCAAAAATGATCAAATTCCATAAAATGGCGCAATATCAACCAAAATGGGATGTACTAGTAACTCCCGTCACTTTATGTCGCCGTGTACAAATTGACAACAGTGCGTCATTAAATAGCACGCCCTCAACCGAACGCGCTCCATCTTTGGAGCAGACTGGTCAAAGGTAACTGCTACTGCTTATATAACAATGTGATGCCCATCACTGCTTCAAACTTCAGATAATTTCCTCTTGTAAGTTTGATAGGTAGCGTTGATGAACTTCAACTTTAGAGATGACCTACTTTATCAGCAATACTTCAGCGAGCATTACCGAAGAAATAATATTAGTTTTCCATTATAATGGATACTACCCGTTTTAGCAGAATTGCTCATATTACACCATTATGGAAATAGAATTCGGTCAATTAAGGTAATCCAATACGAGTTTGGTCCAGATATAGCCAAAGATAAAATATATCTTATTTATAGTAGAGCGCACACCGTAAAAAAAGTGTAGTTTCATGCTCATCGAACGTGTTGGCATTACGGTATTATTAATTGGATTAAATTTGATGAATTTCATCGAAGTATAACAATATGCTTGTCGAAACCAATGAATCCTCACATATTAATATTTCATCCTCATTTATCGGAGGATTTCTTCAGAATGAAGATTCATTATCTTCAGATATGGTTTTAGTAGTGGGTCATAGACGTGACTGAACAAAAAGTCCCCGGCCTCTCGATAAATCAGCAGTTTTGAACCATGAAGCTAGTGAATAGACTGGGATGAGGCCACCATATTAGGTCGAGAACACAATAGGAAATCCAGAGAGCTGCGCAAGGCGATGGAAATCAGAAAGAGAGGGCAGGGAGTCAATAATTATGGGAGAGGACACTCCTCCGACAAAATTTCGCCTACTAAAACCAAATTCACGGGTGAAGCTTTTGTAGGAGGCGCACTATCATTGTCGTAGCTAACCGGACGACCTAAGACGTGGTTGATTTTATCGGCTGAAAACATGATTTGTGGCACAATAATAGTACACCAATGGTAAAAAAAGCTGATTGTGATTTAGAGTAGAACTGATTTGCTTTAATGATGGCAGAATTTAGTTTTTATATGACACGAAACATTCAGAATTGGTTATTTGAAATTAATTTAGAACAAAATACGAATTTTAAATTGTGGATGGCTTCGTCTGACAGTGACACAGTAGGGGCGTGGCGTCATTTGCATTTTATGAATATTGTAATCAGATCAGTTGGGAATGACGCCGGATCGTGACGATCACATCGTGTGAGATCATGAATAGTCATGACTGAATATTCATTCACAACGAATGATTGACAGTTTACGCTGTAACTTCCGGTTGAAGGTTTTATAGAGTGCGCTATACTGAACCAAATCTCAACAATGGACAGATATGAGTGACATAGGGCTGGAGAGGGGACCGGACACTTTACCGAGTTAATCCCATCCTTTGGCCGCAGTTTTTAACAGTAATGTGAGGTTTATAATTCGAAATGCGCTGAAAGTGAAAAACAAGTTTCATTGATTAGTAATAATATCACGCCACACCGATAGAAATGCAGACATCCTTGATAACAAAGAGACTATAACGTTCATATCCAGAGGTTGCTTTAACATGTTTAATATGTAATCCCAGCATGCAGTAGAAAATCACTGTGCACTGTGATAATGGACACAGTTCAACACCTGATTGCATTGAAATGTACGGAAACATCATGGTCTATTAGAGGAACTTATCATTGAGACTTTTTAACTTGTTTGGTATGGTCTATTAGAGGAACTTATCATTAAGACTTTTCAACTTGTTTGGTATCATTGTATTTAGAAATATAGTCCCAATTCATATATTGATACAGATATGATCATTCTCAATTATTAGTTCCTCTAACGGACCATGATATACATGTATGTACATTCAAATGCAAATTAGGTGTTGAATTATCTCAGTGCACAGTGTTTTTTTACTGCATGCCGGGATTACATTGAAGCAGCCTCTGGCTGGTGCGTATCATTTTATTGCAGGGACTGGTTAGATTGAGATACAGCCTTGTTTTAATAGTTTGCATATGGTTTAAACGCGGAATGAACCATTCTGGGACACACCGTGCTCATTTATCTGATAGTTATCATAAGTCTATTCGAAAGATTTTACATCCATGAATCAAATGGCAGACAGGGTAAGATCAATAGGTAAACAAGCGCGCACCATCGTACTACACTTCGTGTTAGCTCATTTTTGGAGGTGATGTCAACGAGCGTGCCGCTACTTAGAGGTCAATGGATAGTGTCAGCTTTCAACATGATTTCCATAAACGCATTAATGACAAACGAGTGCAGGTGGCACCCAAAAAAGATTTCTTGATGCACCCCAGGATGCTTTCATCACATGACCACTGATTTCTGTCACATCGACATTACAGTACAAGGAAATGCTTATAAAGTTGTTAAACGAGGGTCTTTAAGAAAATCCTGTTGCAAGTAATATGATTGATGTGTCTTTAATACAGTCCTCTCTTGATTTTCTTAAAGACCCTATATTTTTATAAATACAAGTTTTAGTTGGGATTTAACTTCTTTCATTTGTGGCCAAGTTTACCCTATCTGCACCATGTATTACTATGGTAGAGGTCAGACGACCACCAGCTGTTAATTACTTTCGCACATGTGCGGCACTGTTTGTTTCGGTGATAAGCCCTGCTGGTACTGTAGGGGCGCTAAGCATGACTGGGTACATCAAGAAATCTTCTTTGGGTGGCACCTGCGTACACGCGTACGTACTATTGTACAGTCACGTACTGCCTCTGTTTATGTACTTCACAATGGTAAAATGGCATACCGCCTATACATTTGTGTGCAGTCAAGCTTACCCGGTGTTTTATCTTATCTGACCAATTTCAATTCTCCTTAATACCACGTGGCAAAGGTGGCTTTAAATAGCCCTGCGGGGCTTAATCTAAATTAGACCCTCAACCGACCATCAGTGGTTAACGATGGGAGCCCCATCCATTCCCCTTTGGTGCTCCGCACGTCGAGTCTGTCCCTTATGCCCTACGGGGTTAACGGGATGGACCGTGAGCACAGCAAACGATATAATATAGGTTGCATTACAATATATAAATGGTACAAATAGTAGGGAGAATTAAGAATGATCAATCGTACGTACGTACGTATGCGTGTACGCGAGTACGTGTTTTACAAACACCGCAGGTGGCACGGCGTTAAATAACATTCATATTGACTGACTCCACCTGTAAACCTGTCTTTACTATAACTTAAACATTCATGAATACGATCAAAAGTAAAATGTCATAACCAACATGCCTCGCAAAATGTTGGAACTTTAAAGTAACAACAGATTAAGAGACACCTTTGTACCTGTTGCATCGTTTTATGAGGATATTCTTGTGTGATAAATAATGTAATACTACATTGTATATGAGTTTCTGTTGTCACTCAAATTCGGCATCATTCTTCACTTGATAGATAGCACGCCGCCCTACAGCTCACCTGTTTTTGATTAAAGAAATATTTGCGACGCACTGTCATATACACCTAACACAAAAAAGTTCCGTACGCGGATAATTTGCATACAATTTATCTTAAATTATATAATTTCGTCAAGGTTGGAATTTAACCTCCCTGTAAGGGGTTCTCTGTGAATCTTTTGTGGTATCCAGAAAAATTATAAAACTACTTATTTTGTTGCTACCAAATTACGCGGTGCAACCAAAAATAGCATGAAGTATTTTTAAAAAGTCACCTGTGCTCCCGGGTTCACAGATTAATATAAAATCATATCACATATTAACATCAAATCATATCACATATCACGGATTACAGGACTGTATAAAAACCTATGCAATATAATGTAACATGAACTTGTCTTAAATCCCTTCTTAAATCGATCAATCTTGTTTGACCATGTTGACTTCTTTGATCTGTATTCTCCAAGGGATTATATTATATCAATAATCGAGATTACATAAACACAATGGAATGACATTGCGGTCGTTGGCACCCTAATACTATAGTGGGAGGGTATGTATATCAGTAGTGACGTGAACTAAAGGGTTCAACAAAAGAAAGTATACCACTTTGTTTATGTCATTTTGAGTAACATTCAATTTTTTTTGGACCAAACAGGCTAGATAGGCATTTAGATGAATCTTTTAGGCATAATTTGATACCAAATTTGCCCCCTAACAACAAAGATAAACCATGATTAGCACCATTTAAAGAAAAATATCCCATTTTCAAAAGTCGCATTTCCAATACACAGCACGAGAAGAAAGGACCAATTGGGGTCTCTCGGGGTGTGTGTATTAGCAAGGGTTTACGGGGATATCGATCGCACAGTGCTAAATGCGTTGGGTCTGACGACATTGTGTGTGTTAACAAATGGTCCTTTTTTCTCGTGCTGTGTATTGGAAATGCGACTTTTGAAAATGGGATATTTTTCTTTAAATGGTGATAATCATGGTTCATCTTTGTTGTTAGGGAGACAATTTGGTATCAAAGTATGCCTAAAAGATTCATCTAAATGCCTATCTAGCCTGTTTGGTCCAACAAAAATTGAATGTTACTCAAAATGACATAAACAAAGTGGTATACTTTCTTTTGTTGAACCCTTTATATCGCTTTATTGTAATGAGAAACATAATGGACACTCTTCAGCTACGAAAGTCTAAAACGATTGAAACAGTTGGGGATTGGGTCATACAGGGTGAGTCGAAAATATTGCAATAGTGGAAAGAAACTATCTTGTTTTCAAAACCAAGTTGAAGTTTGACACTTTTAAACGTTGCAAGAATTATGTATTTGTTCCCCACTTTATGTGAAAAAATTAAATAAATCGCATTTTTCGTTTGGCTATGGTGAACCTTTTTGCTGCATAACCCAATCAACTTGTTTGTCCACGAGCCTAGTCGTTTTCAATTGAAATTGCACACATTTCATAATCACATTTGAATATCCCGCCAATATTATAAGCTATTCATGGGTTATGTAAATTGATTATTTTATCTTCCATGAAATAAGAAAGGAAAAATTAAATTCCAATTACGTCACAAATTTACTCGAATTTTCAAATCTTAATGAGAGACACATTTTGCAATCTTATGCATGTTTTGGGTGTCTCGTGGACAAGCATGTGAAAGGGGTGCGTGGGTAAAAAGTTCACAAAAGGCAAACGAAAAATGCGATTTACGTCATTTGTTCACATGAAATTAATAACAAATAAGTTATATTATATAAAATCAACTTGATTAAAATTCCATGATTATACTACAGCACTGTTTCATACAGCCAGCATTGGCTGCACTCATCAGGTATAACCTATATACCTGATGAGTGCAGCCAATGCTGGCTGTATGAAACAGTGCTGTAGTACAGGGTGTCTCAGAAAAAATTACAACGCTCCTTTACGTGATCGTAACTGCCAAAATAATAATCAGATTAGAAAAATTTAAACTGCAAAATTAAGTCCAATTAGTTAGCTATAATTAAAAAAAACCCGCATTCAATTCAGCTCACTGGTTACGGAGAAATTAGCGATTATTAGAGGTAGGTGAAGAACCCTCCCATCCAAGTTTGCGTAATATACTGATTTTCATTTGCGCATGTATGGTTTTATATTCTCAAAGAATGTAGATAGCACCATTGAATACCTTGATTAATGCAATCAAGTACTTAGCAATAATCCATCGAGACATTCATCATAATAAACACAATACAACAACAATACAACAACAATACAACTTGTTGTATCGAGGGCCCACATTTCTTCCCTGGAAATATTACAGCAGCTGCATATCTTATGCTTAGTGATCAAGTTGTGACCCCTGAGCTCCAACGTTTGTATGGACAAGGGCGTAATGGATCTGTTCCATTCCACGGCTCTGGTGGTGCCAAGATGGAGCTCCTGCCTATAGGGCTAATGTTGTAAGGAACAGACTTCTTCAATCTTCAAGTCATCGGCTTAGGACATATGCTGTTGAATGGCCTCCACGTTCCCCTTATTTAACGCCGTGTGATTACTGCTTGTGGGGCTATCTCAAGGCGAAGGTTTATGTGACTTCAAGAGCTAGAGCAAAGAATCCAGAATGAAGTAACAGCCTTACGCAGAACCAGGATATTCCGTCGTGCTGTTCACCATATGGCAGAAAGAGCACAACGTTGCATACGTCTTAATGGACATCAAGTGGAAGGCAGGTCAATGGACATCAAGTGGAAGGCTGGACAATGAGCATTTTGTTGCTTCTCCATACTTTTGGGCAAAGTTTTAAAGAACTTAAGATGAAGATTTGTTATATTCTAATATGACCAAGTTGAAAATATGAGGAAAAGAAACCTCGATAAACCTATGCGCAATACTTTATGTTGAATAATTGACAGTGTGCAATTTAGTTAAATAACCTAACTTACCATCATTTTATTCTCAATTGTGATTACAGATTGAATTATCGCGCAAAATAGGCGATAGAAAATGTCAACAATTGCAACTTTTATCAAGTTTTAAACCTTAGTGGAAAAATAACCACGATAACTTTCATGTGCAATATTATGTTGAACTTGGTTAGCAGCTGGCATATTAAGAAGTATCGATTTATTTCTTGTGTGTGCTGTCTGAATCACTCAATTTGAGCAAACTTGGATGGAAGGGTTCTATACCTACCTTACGTAATCGCTCATTTCTCCGTAACCATTGAGCCGAATCGAATAAAATTTTCTTTCAATTATAGCCAACTAATAGGACTTTATTTTGCAGTTTACATTTTTCTGTTCCGATTATTATTTTGGAAGTTACGTTCACGAAACGGAGCGTTGTAATTTTTTCTGAGACACCCTGTATAATCATGGAATTTTAATCAAGTTGATTTTATATAATATATATTGCTCTACTTATTTAGTATTGAGCACTCTGTTCCAAATGTTCTGGATTTACGTTATTGTAACAAATAAGTTATTCTTATAACGTTTAAAAAAAGGTCAACTTAGTTTTGAAAACGGGCTTCTTTCCACTATTGTAGTTTTTGTGACTCACACTGTATGACCCAATCCCAAACTGTTTCAATCGTTTTAGACTTTCGTAGCTGAAGAGTGTCCATTATGTTTCTCATTACGTAGAGTTTACGCCACTACTTATAACAAACACGTAGTGAATTATCCTCAGATCGACCGAGTGCACCAATGGCGAGCAACTGAAGAATTAGTGCTACCTGCTGCCTTGCTAGTAACTGAGGCGTAACCCAACAGTTTGGGTGCACCAAACCGGGGTAAGCTACTGCTAGACTAGTAAACTTGCGAATAATTTGACGATCCACCACAGAGCTCTGCGTAATTGTTGGACGTGCTTTTCAATGGTAAAAAACTGTGCCGCTTGGATGATGCTACAACGAGGTTTAGCGTTTATTCCGTATAGAACATTATTAAAACTGGATGCTGATTGGTTCTAAAAAATACGCACATCCCCGCTCTTATAACATAGATAATATGATGATCAATTGCAATGGCGTATCAAGGACTGTTTTGATGTAAAATTGAAACACAACGTGTGTACATTGAAATCCTAACGTAAACAACATCCAACTCCGGTACATGTCCAGAAATCCAAATTCATTTACCTATATTTTTGTGTCATTGCTTATGTCTTCTTTTCTTCGTACTCCTTACCGGTAACGGCGAAAGCAGTAATATTTAGAGTTTATCAAGACCCATTATAATGATGAAACCTTTAGAATAAATGCGCGTAAAGCTCGAAAAGATTTTCAGTTATGGGACTATAAGTTTCCAGAAAAACGTTCCTGAAGCCATTTTGTTAAGCTTAAATATTGAAACATTGAAACTAATACGCGTCAATCGCGCAAAAATTGGCATTTTAACACAAAAAAGTCCAATCTGACGTTTTTAACGTCCGCCACATAATATTTAGAATATTAAGGGTGGTTCGAGACCCATTATAATTTCAATTTCGAATTAAAATGGTCCCAAAAACATTACTGAATCCATCTTAATTAGCTTGAATAATGAAACATTGCAAAAATTGGCATTTGTAACACTAACAAGGTTCAGTATAATGTTTTAACTATCAATTTGAGAATAATTTAGTCAATGAAACATTTAAGACTAATTTATTATAAAATATTTTAAATCTATCCACAATCATGCATACAAAATTGTAGAAATAATGTTTATAATGTAATGATAAAAAACGTTGACATTTTATCGGTCTCTCAGACAAGCTCGACGTGGTTTGTTATTTTAATTAACCGTCTTAACATTCGAGGTGACGTAGTTAAATTAAGACACTTTTTTTAAACGGAAAACTAGAAACGTCATTGTTTGTCTCTCTGATATATGGTAAACACTTGGCGCATGCGACAATTATTGTTTAAGTGGGACGATGTTAATTGATACGAATATTAACCGCCCTAGTTTCTTACTCTCCAGTTTTGCTCTCAAAATTACATCGCTAGTAATTTACGCGACAGTTAGAGCATTATGTACTAGCGAGGTAGCTTACCTCTCTAGTAAGTTACGCCAATTTGGTGCCCTCGGCCGCATGTGTTTTACGAAACCAGAATTCCGTGTACTGACTTTGTGAGCAATTTTGCCTTCGTCATGTTTGTGGGCAGGTCATGCGGACCCTTACACTGTTTGTGCAAATTGTATTAAAGTTATAAAAACACATGGTCCAATAGGAAAATTATGAACCAAGAGTTTTACTTGGAACCCCATTACGCAAGGGGTATCTATTTAATAACATATAATTCCTTTTATTGATCTGCTATTGCCGTAATTGCCTTTTAAATAGAAAAAGATCCACTGAATCGATCTTTTATTTATTACATTTTGTTGTTGTTGTTGTTGTTGTTGTTGTTTTTGTTATTGGTAAACATGTACCTCAGGGACGGATCTTGACGCTCCAATCAACATTTTGCTCCGTGGATATACCCCTTATTAAATGATTATCGCTACTCGTTCGGATTCGCGGTTCTCTGGTATAACGGTTTTTTGGTGTTTCGGTTCTTAGCGTGGGTGGTTGATGAGTAGGTATGTAGGATCCGACCGAAACTATGATTTGCTAGAAGAGCACGTTTCAGTGGTTGAAATAATCTCATCGCCATTTTCAAATCCCTGGTCATCTCCATCGCCAATTCTCAACATTTTAAGTCACTCTACATTTATCCAAATTCAAATCATGTCCAACCATTCAACACTTCAAGTATATGATTCTCACCTGAACTTACTACACATTTTGTTTAAAGACTCTTCTTATTTTGTATCTGGTGGTTAATATTGATATCAGGTCAACATTATGTCCCTAATGCAATGGATAACTGCATTGTACAAAGTCATTGCATATAAGCACATGCGATATTTCTAATAATAATCCAAGTGAATGATCGTTCTGATTATTTCGAATACATCTAGGTTATACAAATATACATTCAAAACAAAGGCAAAATACCATATGAAATCTGCAAACGTCGTCATGAAGACTATTATGACAGGTAATCCCATGTGGACATCATTATTAGAACAACTACATTAATGTTATTAAAGAAAGCAGAAAATAAAGAAAGACATTGGCTGATGGTATTACTTGACATCTTGACAAATTTGCTCTGAATTTAATATTTCCTTTCAAACGTACGTAAATATTACGTTTCATAAAATCAATGAATGGTTGTTTAATATCAAGTTGACAATATCGCGGGTAAAAGGAATCATAACGTAATATAAAAATTGAAAAACGTGTAGTATAGTTTCGAAACACTACAATGCGCGAACGTAAAGCTGATAGTCATGGCTTGCCTGTGCGGGTCATAAGGGTCGCTAGTCATAAACCCTAACCCTAACCCTAACTATACCCTAACCCTAACCCTAACCCTACCCTAACCCTAACCCTAACCCTAACCCTAACCCTAACCCTAACCCTAACCCTAACCCTAACCCTAACCCTAACCCTAACCCTAAACCTACCCTAACCCTACCCTAAACCTAACCCTAACCCTAAGGTACTTTTATGACTAGCGCACTCGTGGTATAGGAAAATAAACGTTATGACTAGCGACCCTTATGACTAGCGGGTAGACCCCAAATAAATAGGGTGGTCGGGTTAGGGTAAACAATTTAAAGATGATTTATACCCGTACAGTTTGTTAAAATTGCGTACATTTTAAATGAGACAACACATGCAAAGTTAACAGTTTGTTGAGCAACGTGGTGGTGTTTATATCTAACCAGAAGTACGCTTTATCAATAATTAAATATGACTAGATGTATTCGATTTGTATGATATTTGTGTATAACTAATTCTTCAATATTATCAACCTGGTTACACAATAACTAGGAAACATCTTAGATGTTGTAATTTTTCGTATTTTCTCCGTAATTGTGGCATGTCTACATTCAAAAGCAGACACATTTTAACCACAATAAATTCTACTTGTTTTTTTGTTTTGAAAACGGGACCTGAATATTGTGAATCATTTTTGGTACTACGATCTAACTTTTTCTTCTTCTTGCATTGCGATTATGGCTCTGTCAGCAAACCAATACAACAATACCATTAACAGCATTAATTCCAGATTAGTATCTAGAAGGCTCTTTTGACCCATATAACTTGATGGACTATAGGCCTATTAATGTGAGCAAAGACTGTAAGATGAGAGTAATGTCTAGGGTTATGCCTGCCAAAATAATCACAGTTGTGTATAGATGTCTAACAATATTAGTCATGTCTGCTGCGGTGATTGGATGACAGGGCTTTGTGTTAAGAGTGCTTTGGCCTCTGTGAACCAACGAAACCAAGTGTACTTGACGTTTTGGGTGGCCCTATCTAACACTATGCTCAAGTACCAAATACACACTGTATCCATGATGTGGCCTTGCTAGAAATTAAGTTGATCTCTGCAACAAGCGTAATGAACATGTTCCAGTACATATTTGTAATATCATACAGTCGCGCAAGCGCGCTGAAAAATTACACCTGTGAGCGTATAGGCTAATTGGTGTTATACCAATGCGGCAGGTACTGTGAGGTTGAGGGATAGGCAAGGTTAATAATAGGGGCATTGAGAGATTGATGAGAAAAGGACATTTGGGAAAAAGGAAATTGTTTCAAAAGTGAGGTACATAGAAACCCTGAAGGATCCACACCACTAAATAAATAATGGAACAGCCCACGAAAGGCCTGTTGAATTAGGTGGGATGACCCTCCTCTAAGTGAAATATAAGAAGATGCTCCAAAAGTAGTGTTGTTAGCCAAACTTATGATCGGATGATTATTCAATGAAGATTATTAAACAATATCAGTGCAAATGTTTCTTCTTGTGACCACTTGTGTATGATTTTATAGTCATTTTAGAGACTTTCATAATTGATTATAATTGTTTAGACCTAGGCTAGGCCTGGGCACTCTACAAACATGTGTATCTTCGACGGCGCATATCTCGAAAACATTGCCTTGACCTTAATTGTTTTTGTTATTTGCAGGAAAACTATGATATTCATACAAAGAGCAATGTTGAAGCTACCAATTGCTTTATAAGCGAGAACATGGCGTTTAATTACGGTCCGTTTTGCACAGTAGGTATAGGGGATTTATTTTGTGGTGTGAAACCTACATGTACAAGAACGGGATTTGATATCGCCCACGCATATCTCACAGGATTTCAAGTTACCATGGTCATACGCACCTATTATAAGAAAGTTTTTAAATTGCTAATACGCTAAATTTGCGTGTCTTTTTACCATTTAATGTAAGTTTTCTATTGATTTAGGGACATTTAGTATAGAAAAAGCACAAGAAAATGCTTAATTCAGCGATCGGCGTAAGTACGTAGGTTTAGTATACTTTACTACTTTATAAACTTTCATTAGCAATTGACATGATTGACACTCATTTATATTTGTAATTAACCCCCTGAGAACTACCGGCTGATTGGTTGAAATTTATAATGTGTCAAATATTGTGCCAATCAGAGACATCGTTAGAATAATTACAATTTTCAAAAATATCAGCATAAAATATTTATAAGCAAAACTGTAATTGGTCATCAAAATTATTATATCATATTGACCAATGTGAATTATTGTACGAAAGACAGGTAGTGCCCAGGGGGTTAAGCTTATTTACAGGATAGATCGAACAGTTACCGAGTTTTCTTTTCACACACAGGACTGATAGGGGTATGTTAGACTCAAATAAGATTATTCTTTTACAGATCAAGTGATATTCAAAATGTAAATCATTGGAATTATATATACCATGTCTGCACAAGTAATATGTCTCGCTGTCCATGTATATCCATCATAGCACGATCCCACATTAGATAGAGGTAAAATAATTGTTTCCACCCCTCCCCCTCCGCCTTCCCCGAATACACCAAGTACAAGTAAACAAAGATGAAAAAGCAGCTGTTTAGGCACAGCCGTGGGATGTTTGTTATCATGATCATCAGACCCAGAGTCAAGGGTGCAGTAATAGCAAGTGCCTAGCGGGGAGCCTGGTGAAGGGGAGGAGAGGGGTGGATGGGATATAAATACTGTATACAGGGGAGGGAGAGGAGAGGAGAGGGGTTATCTATACACAGTGATCATTATACCATATCTTTTCTCTTTTCTTTTTGAAATTTCATTAAAGAATGGCTAACCGTATAGGCCTAACCCAGGATTTGAAATTGTTCAAAGATCTTCGTTTAAGGATTGAAAAGTGTGCAAAGAAGGAGGAATTGGCCAACCAAGAATAACGCTCTTATTGTTCATTGTTATGCATATGAAGTGTCTCTGATAGCCTCTTTCATGCTCTTGACTGAATTCTTACAGACAGGTAAACCCCGGAAAGTTTATCTATTTTGAACTATTCCTATAATTTCATACATCTAAATGTATCACTTGCACCCCCGGTTCATCTCAGTATACACACAAAAGACATTAAAGAAGACTCACAGACGTTTTAAATTTGTAATATGTGTTCATTACTATCATTATAACTGGTCAAGTTTAAAAAATGAAGACAAACTGTTTGACATACTATTACATATTATTTCACCTTTGAAAAGCATGCTATCTTCAGTAGATAGTAAACATAATTGCAATAAACTTTGTCATACAAAAGCCTGTTAAAAGTGATTAAAATGATTGCACTGTTATCAATGTGATGCAGTATATGTAATCTAATAGAAAAAATATAATTTCAAAAATATAAAGATCTGTATGATCCACACCACTAAATACATAATGGAACAGTCTACGAAAGGCCTGTTGAATTGGTGGGGATGACCCTTCTCTAAGTGAAATATATAGAAAGTGTTGTTGGTCAAACTTCTGATCGGATGATTATTAAATGAAGATTATCAAACAATATCAGTGCACATTTTATTATTTGACCAATTTTGTATGATTTTATAGTCATTTTAGTGACTTCAATTATTGATTAGAGTTGCTTAGACCTAGGCTAGGCCTGGGCACTCTACACACATGCGTATCTTCGACGGCGCAATCTCGAAAACTTTGCCTTGACCTTATTTATTGTTGTTCTTTGCAGGATAGCCAAGACCATGATATTCATACAAAAAGCAAAGTTGAAGCAACCAGTTGCTTTACAAGCGAGAAAGTGGCGTTTAATTCTGGTCCATTTTACAAAGTAGGTATAAGGGATTTATTTAGTGGTGTCAATCCTGAAGTGTAAATGATTTATGGGAAAACGGTTGAATAAACGCGCTAGATTGACATTTGGTTGATGCAAGTTACGAGGTGAGTGATGCTAATAATTTCGATGTGATCTACATCGACATTTCTAAATCGTGAAATGTTACATGCATGATAGACGGACGTGAAATAACGGTTTCAGATGGTAGTTGCTATATGCCTAAAGTATTACGTAGGTGCAAACAAAAACCGGATTTCCATAAAATTGAGGGTGAACTCCCATACGTATCTCTCCGTGTCCCTTTAAGCCATTGCATGCTAATCCCAATAAATATTTAAATAACTTGAAACACGTTTAGACAATTCAACTTGTCCACGTAAGTTAGGTTCATATTCTAGGAGAATAACAATATACAGAGAGACAGGCAACAGACAAACAGAGAGACAACGCAATTCAAAACAACCATTAATGCACTATATTACATCAATATCCTTAAATGACACCCGATACTGTCGTTTGTGCCATGGCAAGATTATTTCATTACTAACGCCGGAAACAGAGCAATTTCAGTTGAAACCTGATATCAAAAAGTCATTACCCCCACTTTGAACTCTGCTCTTACGCTGTATGAGATAAATAAAATAAAAATTATACAAGTGAAAGTGTAGAAATTAAAAATAACCTTTCTTGAATATGAATCGGCTCATATCAGAATAGACTTTCTATATAATACATCTTGTGGGGACGGCTAAATGGCCCGAGTATTGGGGATGAGTTGGTGAGAAGAGAGTTGTACGGTGGTGAGTTGTAGGAAGAGTTACACACATGTACATATCATACAATAGAAAATACGATTACTTGAAGGATGGAAACAAGTTGACTTTAGGTCCCAATACTGGAAGAAATGAACTCTCACTATCACTCAGACGATTTAAATCGTCGCTATCTTTGAAATCATTCCAACTATCATAAATATCTTTATATCGTGTTGTATCGGTAATATCGAAAAAAGAACTTAGATATTATATTCTAATCAAAAATCATGGATGGTTTACAGTGTATAACTTGATATCTTTCGATAATAGAATATGCTTAACTTTTTTAACCTCAAACGTGTTATTATCTTTCTCTGCAACTCACCATAGCACAAACTATCTAACACGTTACAAAATTGGCCCTTTTCGATAACTCCATCTGTTTATATAACGATGTGATCGACATCTCTGCTTTAAACTCGGATGATAAAATTCCTCTAATGGGTTTGATAAGTAGAATTGATGAACTCCAATTTAAGAGATAGCCTACTTTAATATAAACACTTCAGCGAGCATTACCAACGAAATAATATTAGTTTTCCATTATAATGAACACTACGCGTTTTAGCAGTGTAGCTCATATTCTGCAGGCAATTAGGTAATGGAATACGAGTCCAGATATAGCTGATGAATCGTATTTATAGCAGAGCGCACCTTGTAAACAGTCAGCTCCGGAACGAGAGCCCGTTTTTTGTATATAAAGAGCAAATGTAAACAATAGTCCAACAGACATTATCAAGGTTAATGACCTGAGTGATTAAAAAACTAGTAACTCTCGACAGAGAGCTCTGAAAGGCCAATCTTCGTTCTGCAAATGACATTACTCGTCTAAATGTTCCTAGGACAAATAAGGTCTTGGGTCAGAAATCTTTCAGTGTAGCTGGTCCACGGGCATGGAACAATCTCCCTCGTACCATAAGAGAAACTGACAATATCTCTCATTTTCGTTGTAGTCTAAAGACTCAC
Source organism: Ophiura sarsii (assembly GCA_035610835.1). NCBI lineage: Eukaryota > Metazoa > Echinodermata > Ophiuroidea > Amphilepidida > Ophiuridae > Ophiura > Ophiura sarsii. The sequence goes on along the minus strand of CM069448.1, from coordinate 5,028,358 downwards.
CTTTTTCCATGCTAAATGTATTTTGTGTACTGATGTGTTACATGCGCTATGATCTAGATGGAATAGCGCTATATAAATATTAATTGTTGTTGTTGTTGTAATTGTTGTTCACTGCAACTCAGAATATATGCATACAAGAAAACACAAATAAGCAGGGGTTAAAAATGCCAATGAAAGTGACATTAAAATAAGATAAAAGCCCAACCATAGAGAACAACATCAACATATAAATTAAATTACAAAAAGAAAATATCTCGAGGTCTGATGGGCATCACAAGAACCTACACAACAAACTTAGGAACTAAATCTACCATGAGCTGCCTGTTGTCACCTGTTGGGGCGTGGCCGTCAGTGGCGTACCCAGGGTGGGGGGGGGGGGGGGGGGGGGGTGGGGGGCAGATTTGCGTATTTGACCGTGCGGTTTTTTTTGCCGGATTTTGTGAACAACCTACCGCTGAGAGCTAAAATCTGAGAGCTAAAATGCAAACTGTTGCAAATATATTGATGTAAAACTGGTTTGACCATTTCAAAAGTGTTTTCCAATGTGATCGTAATACTGATAGTGATAAGACTTTTAACGAAGAGTTTAATCAGGGGTGTGCCAGTGAGCTTGCCGATCGGGTCCACTTTTAAATGAAAATTTGGTCAGCATAGAACTGGTGGCGCTATACTGATCAGGCGTTATTGTAGCAGACGACACGACGCTGGCCACGCGTCTCTCAGACGACCCAATATGTCAACGGGAGTGCACTATTTTGAATTATTTTTAACAGTCATCGCCCGGTTAACGATGACAATTCTTCTAATTATGATGAATTTGTCAAAATGATAAGATTAACATTCGCGATTACGTGTTATTCACCTTATTCATTACGTATTCAACATTTAGGTTTCGCGTGGCCACCGTCGTTTGTTTAAATCCACAACGCCCTCAAACCTATGCTGACCAAATATTACGTTAAACCTGGTTAAACACTGTTAAACGCGTTCAACGCCGGTCACCGACACATTCCGATGATTACAATAATTTATGTAATTTATGCAAACGGCCCCGTTTTCGCTACGTGTGTTAGTATACGACTTTCCTATCCCAAAATTAATAGTATCCCTGGTTTAATAGTCAATTAAGGAGTAATACTAGTGATATTGACATACCTGACTGTGATGCTTTGAATGACAAGATTACTGACAGTGGTGAAGTAATCCAAGAGATTAAGAGACTGAAGAAAAACAAAGCATGTGGTATTGATGGTATCCCAGCTGAATTTTTAAGGTGTCAGTTATCGCACTATAATATCCCACGATTGGTCGTATATTTAATATAATACCTTTTATTATATATTTCAAATTAATTGATGCCAGTCTCTCTCCAGTATTACTTTATGGTTCCATGTCGGAACCAGCACACGGAATCTCATGTCATTTGAAAGGAAGCAATTGGATCCAATTGCTCCCAATCAATCAAAAAACTACCCCTCCCACTACCATTGTCATAATTGTAAATTGTTTACTATAAGGATTCATGTCAATAAAACCCAAGGGGCGTCGAAATTTGCTTATTTTATCACAGAAAAAATCAATACTGTAGATGACATGAGTTTCCGTGGACCGGTTCCGACATGCACGGGAGGGATGTGCGTGTGTGTGTTGATTGTAAAAGTTCTCATTAATGGGAAAGATTGGTTGTAACCAAAACAGGCAATATGTTCATTGTAGACTAACCAAATAAAGTAATTATAGAAGAAAACCGCATATTCCCTGCCCAAAAAAGTTAATTTGAAAAAATATCATGTTTTATTAATGATTTTCTTTCCGAGATATCGACGATAATGTAAATTTTATTCCATAGAGCTGTGTATAAAAGCACATCTTCTCCACCCCACTGTCTTTTAATACAAGATTGTGCGACATTGGCGCTTCTCGGACACGTGCCATAGACATAAATGATTGCTTTAAACGATTTAAAGTTTAACATGTATATTTATCGAAATGACCAAAATATGAGGGTCTAATTTTCGCTAGTAGGAACAAAATTCGGTGAAAAACTTTTTTTTTTAAATATCCAAAATATAATTTTAAACGTATTACGCTCTAATGAGAACAAAAAAATATTTTGAATGTATGTTTTGCATACTTCCGTAAACCCCCCTCTCCGAACGGCGCGGGGTCTAACATGATCTAAATAGTATTTAAAAAGACATTTTTGATTTTAAGACACGTGGAGTTGACACTAATGATCTTTACCAAATCTTTAAGGTTGAATTTAAGCTTTGCAGTCTTCCGTAAACCCCCCCCCCCCCCTCTCCGAACGGCGCGGGGTCTAACATGATCTAAATAGTATTTAAAAAGACATTTTTGATTCTAAGACACGTGGAGTTGACACTAATGATCTTTACCAAATCTTTAAGGTTGAATTTAAGTTTTGCAATCTTCCGTAACCCCCCCCCCCCCCCACTCTTGATTCTAAGACACGTGGAGTTGATAGACACAATTTTTTAAAGAGATTTTGAATTCAAGTCATGTCTACTTCAGCATGCCAGCACCCTCTCCGTTCACCGCCGCGTGGAATTGACTGAAATAATCTTTTTAAAAAGATTTTGAATTTAAGTTCTGCTAACCTCTGCACCCCCCCCCCCCCCCTTCCCGGTCTATTCGCCGCCCGCCGCCGCCGCCGCGTAGAGATGACAGAAATAATATTTTCAGAAGATTTTGAATTCAAGTTCTGCATACTTCCGCACCCCACCTACGGCCCCTCCCCGCGTTCGCCGCCCGCCCGCGTTCTTGTATAGTAATGGGCCGTATCGACTTCAGCCATGTCGGAACCAGCACACGGAATCTCATGTCATTTGAAAGGAAGCAATTGGATCCAATTGCTCCCCAATCAATCAAAAAAACTACCCCTCCCACTACCATTGTCATAATTGTAAATTGTTTACTATAAGGATTCATGTCAATAAAACCCAAGGGGCGTCGAAATTTGCTTATTTTATCACAGAAAAAATCAATACTGTAGATGACATGAGTTTTCCGTGGACCGGTTCCGACATGTCAGACGTATGGGGCGGCTGTAATTTATACGAATGCATTGAAAAGGTTAATATTAAAGCATGCAAACAATTCATGATAGCCCGTCCGAGGGCGATTTTGGAAGATATCCATTGTTTATTACATGTGTATTGGTCAAAACTTACTATCAAGATAGTGAAGCATCTTATAACATTTATTTGGATAGCGATCACTACATTTATTTGGATAGCGGAACAGTTGGTGTATTTTGACAAGCACCAACGTGCCAAACTCGATGCCTCTATATGTCCCTATATTATCTTAAAAACCCCACGACTGGAGACTAAATGTATAGGGGCTTTTGCACACTGGAATATTCTGAAGGGGCAAGCTCTATTTAGGGCACGGCTGGTAACAGAACCAAGTCTTGTGTCTCAGTTGGTTG